>CANDYM010000312.1:41788-81957 GCA_947397865.1 Polietes domitor
TTTTATATTTTTATATTTTTATATTTTTATATTTTTATATTTTTATATTTTTATATTTTTATATTTTTATATTTTTATATTTTTATATTTTTATATTTTTATATTTTTATATTTTTATATTTTTATATTTTTATATTTTTATATTTTTATATTTTTATATTTTTATATTTTTATATTTTTATATTTTTATATTTTTATATTTTTATATTTTTATATTTTTATATTTTTATATTTTTATATTTTTATATTTTTATATTTTTATATTTTTATATTTTTATATTTTTATATTTTTATATTTTTATATTTTTATATTTTTATATTTTTATATTTTTATATTTTTATATTTTTATATTTTTATATTTTTATATTTTTATATTTTTATATTTTTATATTTTTATATTTTTATATTTTTATATTTTTATATTTTTATATTTTTATATTTTTATATTTTTATATTTTTATATTTTTATATTTTTATATTTTTATATTTTTATATTTTTATATTTTTATATTTTTATATTTTTATATTTTTATATTTTTATATTTTTATATTTTTATATTTTTATATTTTTATATTTTTATATTTTTATATTTTTATATTTTTATATTTTTATATTTTTATATTTTTATATTTTTATATTTTTATATTTTTATATTTTTATATTTTTATATTTTTATATTTTTATATTTTTATATTTTTATATTTTTATATTTTTATATTTTTATATTTTTATATTTTTATATTTTTATATTTTTATATTTTTATATTTTTATATTTTTATATTTTTATATTTTTATATTTTTATATTTTTATATTTTTATATTTTTATATTTTTATATTTTTATATTTTTATATTTTTATATTTTTATATTTTTATATTTTTATATTTTTATATTTTTATATTTTTATATTTTTATATTTTTATATTTTTATATTTTTATATTTTTATATTTTTATATTTTTATATTTTTATATTTTTATATTTTTATATTTTTATATTTTTATATTTTTATATTTTTATATTTTTATATTTTTATATTTTTATATTTTTATATTTTTATATTTTTATATTTTTATATTTTTATATTTTTATATTTTTATATTTTTATATTTTTATATTTTTATATTTTTATATTTTTATATTTTTATATTTTTATATTTTTATATTTTTATATTTTTATATTTTTATATTTTTATATTTTTATATTTTTATATTTTTATATTTTTATATTTTTATATTTTTATATTTTTATATTTTTATATTTTTATATTTTTATATTTTTATATTTTTATATTTTTATATTTTTATATTTTTATATTTTTATATTTTTATATTTTTATATTTTTATATTTTTATATTTTTATATTTTTATATTTTTATATTTTTATATTTTTATATTTTTATATTTTTATATTTTTATATTTTTATATTTTTATATTTTTATATTTTTATATTTTTATATTTTTATATTTTTATATTTTTATATTTTTATATTTTTATATTTTTATATTTTTATATTTTTATATTTTTATATTTTTATATTTTTATATTTTTATATTTTTATATTTTTATATTTTTATATTTTTATATTTTTATATTTTTATATTTTTATATTTTTATATTTTTATATTTTTATATTTTTATATTTTTATATTTTTATATTTTTATATTTTTATATTTTTATATTTTTATATTTTTATATTTTTATATTTTTATATTTTTATATTTTTATATTTTTATATTTTTATATTTTTATATTTTTATATTTTTATATTTTTATATTTTTATATTTTTATATTTTTATATTTTTATATTTTTATATTTTTATATTTTTATATTTTTATATTTTTATATTTTTATATTTTTATATTTTTATATTTTTATATTTTTATATTTTTATATTTTTATATTTTTATATTTTTATATTTTTATATTTTTATATTTTTATATTTTTATATTTTTATATTTTTATATTTTTATATTTTTATATTTTTATATTTTTATATTTTTATATTTTTATATTTTTATATTTTTATATTTTTATATTTTTATATTTTTATATTTTTATATTTTTATATTTTTATATTTTTATATTTTTATATTTTTATATTTTTATATTTTTATATTTTTATATTTTTATATTTTTATATTTTTATATTTTTATATTTTTATATTTTTATATTTTTATATTTTTATATTTTTATATTTTTATATTTTTATATTTTTATATTTTTATATTTTTATATTTTTATATTTTTATATTTTTATATTTTTATATTTTTATATTTTTATATTTTTATATTTTTATATTTTTATATTTTTATATTTTTATATTTTTATATTTTTATATTTTTATATTTTTATATTTTTATATTTTTATATTTTTATATTTTTATATTTTTATATTTTTATATTTTTATATTTTTATATTTTTATATTTTTATATTTTTATATTTTTATATTTTTATATTTTTATATTTTTATATTTTTATATTTTTATATTTTTATATTTTTATATTTTTATATTTTTATATTTTTATATTTTTATATTTTTATATTTTTATATTTTTATATTTTTATATTTTTATATTTTTATATTTTTATATTTTTATATTTTTATATTTTTATATTTTTATATTTTTATATTTTTATATTTTTATATTTTTATATTTTTATATTTTTATATTTTTATATTTTTATATTTTTATATTTTTATATTTTTATATTTTTCTATTTTTCTATTTTTCTATTTTTCTATTTTTCTATTTTTCTATTTTTCTATTTTTCTATTTTTCTATTTTTCTATTTTTCTATTTTTCTATTTTTCTATTTTTCTATTTTTCTATTTTTCTATTTTTCTATTTTTCTATTTTTCTATTTTTCTATTTTTCTATTTTTCTATTTTTCTATTTTTCTATTTTTCTATTTTTCTATTTTTCTATTTTTCTATTTTTCTATTTTTCTATTTTTCTATTTTTCTATTTTTCTATTTTTCTATTTTTCTATTTTTCTATTTTTCTATTTTTCTATTTTTCTATTTTTCTATTTTTCTATTTTTCTATTTTTCTATTTTTCTATTTTTCTATTTTTCTATTTTTCTATTTTTCTATTTTTCTATTTTTCTATTTTTCTATTTTTCTATTTTTCTATTTTTCTATTTTTCTATTTTTCTATTTTTCTATTTTTCTATTTTTCTATTTTTCTATTTTTCTATTTTTCTATTTTTCTATTTTTCTATTTTTCTATTTTTCTATTTTTCTATTTTTCTATTTTTCTATTTTTCTATTTTTCTATTTTTCTATTTTTCTATTTTTCTATTTTTCTATTTTTCTATTTTTCTATTTTTCTATTTTTCTATTTTTCTATTTTTCTATTTTTCTATTTTTCTATTTTTCTATTTTTCTATTTTTCTATTTTTCTATTTTTCTATTTTTCTATTTTTCTATTTTTCTATTTTTCTATTTTTCTATTTTTCTATTTTTCTATTTTTCTATTTTTCTATTTTTCTATTTTTCTATTTTTCTATTTTTCTATTTTTCTATTTTTCTATTTTTCTATTTTTCTATTTTTCTATTTTTCTATTTTTCTATTTTTCTATTTTTCTATTTTTCTATTTTTCTATTTTTCTATTTTTCTATTTTTCTATTTTTCTATTTTTCTATTTTTCTATTTTTCTATTTTTCTATTTTTCTATTTTTCTATTTTTCTATTTTTCTATTTTTCTATTTTTCTATTTTTCTATTTTTCTATTTTTCTATTTTTCTATTTTTCTATTTTTCTATTTTTCTATTTTTCTATTTTTCTATTTTTCTATTTTTCTATTTTTCTATTTTTCTATTTTTCTATTTTTCTATTTTTCTATTTTTCTATTTTTCTATTTTTCTATTTTTCTATTTTTCTATTTTTCTATTTTTCTATTTTTCTATTTTTCTATTTTTCTATTTTTCTATTTTTCTATTTTTCTATTTTTCTATTTTTCTATTTTTCTATTTTTCTATTTTTCTATTTTTCTATTTTTCTATTTTTCTATTTTTCTATTTTTCTATTTTTCTATTTTTCTATTTTTCTATTTTTCTATTTTTCTATTTTTCTATTTTTCTATTTTTCTATTTTTCTATTTTTCTATTTTTCTATTTTTCTATTTTTCTATTTTTCTATTTTTCTATTTTTCTATTTTTCTATTTTTCTATTTTTCTATTTTTCTATTTTTCTATTTTTCTATTTTTCTATTTTTCTATTTTTCTATTTTTCTATTTTTCTATTTTTCTATTTTTCTATTTTTCTATTTTTCTATTTTTCTATTTTTCTATTTTTCTATTTTTCTATTTTTCTATTTTTCTATTTTTCTATTTTTCTATTTTTCTATTTTTCTATTTTTCTATTTTTCTATTTTTCTATTTTTCTATTTTTCTATTTTTCTATTTTTCTATTTTTCTATTTTTCTATTTTTCTATTTTTCTATTTTTCTATTTTTCTATTTTTCTATTTTTCTATTTTTCTATTTTTCTATTTTTCTATTTTTCTATTTTTCTATTTTTCTATTTTTCTATTTTTCTATTTTTCTATTTTTCTATTTTTCTATTTTTCTATTTTTCTATTTTTCTATTTTTCTATTTTTCTATTTTTCTATTTTTCTATTTTTCTATTTTTCTATTTTTCTATTTTTCTATTTTTCTATTTTTCTATTTTTCTATTTTTCTATTTTTCTATTTTTCTATTTTTCTATTTTTCTATTTTTCTATTTTTCTATTTTTCTATTTTTCTATTTTTCTATTTTTCTATTTTTCTATTTTTCTATTTTTCTATTTTTCTATTTTTCTATTTTTCTATTTTTCTATTTTTCTATTTTTCTATTTTTCTATTTTTCTATTTTTCTATTTTTCTATTTTTCTATTTTTCTATTTTTCTATTTTTCTATTTTTCTATTTTTCTATTTTTCTATTTTTCTATTTTTCTATTTTTCTATTTTTCTATTTTTCTATTTTTCTATTTTTCTATTTTTCTATTTTTCTATTTTTCTATTTTTCTATTTTTCTATTTTTCTATTTTTCTATTTTTCTATTTTTCTATTTTTCTATTTTTCTATTTTTCTATTTTTCTATTTTTCTATTTTTCTATTTTTCTATTTTTCTATTTTTCTATTTTTCTATTTTTCTATTTTTCTATTTTTCTATTTTTCTATTTTTCTATTTTTCTATTTTTCTATTTTTCTATTTTTCTATTTTTCTATTTTTCTATTTTTCTATTTTTCTATTTTTCTATTTTTCTATTTTTCTATTTTTCTATTTTTCTATTTTTCTATTTTTCTATTTTTCTATTTTTCTATTTTTCTATTTTTCTATTTTTCTATTTTTCTATTTTTCTATTTTTCTATTTTTCTATTTTTCTATTTTTCTATTTTTCTATTTTTCTATTTTTCTATTTTTCTATTTTTCTATTTTTCTATTTTTCTATTTTTCTATTTTTCTATTTTTCTATTTTTCTATTTTTCTATTTTTCTATTTTTCTATTTTTCTATTTTTCTATTTTTCTATTTTTCTATTTTTCTATTTTTCTATTTTTCTATTTTTCTATTTTTCTATTTTTCTATTTTTCTATTTTTCTATTTTTCTATTTTTCTATTTTTCTATTTTTCTATTTTTATACCCTCCACCTCCAGGAAGGGGGTATACTAACTTTGTCATTCCGTTTGTAACACCTTGAAATATCGACCTGAAACCCTATAAAGTAAGACGATCTAGCCATTCCTCTAACTGAGTAGATACATAATATAAAAGTATTTTTTGCAAAGTCGTGTTAAAATGGGAGTAAAGGGATAAAAATGGTACTTGGTATATAGTTTCCAGAATTCCAGATATGTTTCTATTTTTTTCGGATTTTTTTGTACAAAAAAATGGTTTTTAAAAAAATAATTTCTCGACTGTTTCCAAACCACTGTTTCTATGTGAAAGAATCACATAATTGGGAGTGATTGGAAAATTGTAGTGCAAATATTGAAGGTACGAAAAATGGAATTAAAAATTTAAAATATATCCATAAAAAATCCTTGAATTTTTATTTTGTAGAACTGTATAGACACACAGAAAATATTTTTTCTTTTGCAATCTTTGAAGTTAGTTGTAAACTACAGACTTAATTAAATTCCATTATTCCTTTCCCGTATTTCCATATTTCCTTTCCGGCGTACGAGGTATAAAAATTGGGAAATTTCAAACATTTAATGCTATAATTTTAACCCCAAACATAATTTAGCATTTTATGAGGCATGTCGAGAGACACATGACCAATACGAGGTCAGATTTTATTATCTTTTTTCTGTCATGCTTACATAATACACTTAACGTGTGTACATACATTGTACGTATGACTTTATTTCGGTCGTAAACATGAAATATTAACTATCTTCATAAAAACGAATAGAAGATGTAGGCTGTGCGGACATATTAACCAAAAATCCGACCTCATCTAATTGTGCGACGTTAATCTTAAAACTTTTAAATAAAACTAAGTTTTAATAATCATGAAATATTTTGCCCCCCTCCAACAAAAAATGGATTATAAAACTTTATTCATCAGTCATCGAGTGACCTTTTTCTGAGAACCTTTTTTCGTGGTGTTGTTGTGGCAGTTGGTATAGATGGAGGTGGTGCTGGTGCTGCTGATGGTGTCAGTAATGGTTTTTCCCGGCCAAGTACAGCCAACAACTTCGTCTTATTCTTAAGCACTCAACATTATTTATTTATTTTTTCTATTAATATTCAAAATCCGGGCATTTCATTTCCTCGTTTCAGCCGGAGCTTTTCATACTTCGTTTGTCGAGCAAGGTAAGTGTGTAATTATTTTGTGCCCTTATTTTCTTTCTGTTGTTGTTGTCGTTGTTGTTTATAAATAAACGCCATAATAAAGTTGTTGGGCTGTGAAATAAGTGAGAGGACGGAGTAATTTGTTTTTTTTTTACAGGGCAAACCTACGAAAGGGTTCGTTCGTTCGTTCGTCAAACATAATGGCGCGTAAAAATGTTTTGTGTCGTCGTGCGATTTCCTTTGGACCGACCCTCGTCGGTCGCTCGGTTTAACATGAAATAACTGAATTGTGTTGCTGGCGTTGATGGTGGTCGTTTGTTTCGTCTCACTCTGTTTTGTTTTTCGGGGCGGCTGTTTGGCTTAAAACTTAAAAATGTTTTTAGGTCCAGTTTACCACAAAAAAGCAGCAACACAATTTTGCGTTCTGTTGTACGTTCGTACACGTTAATGAGTTTAAGCAAAACAATAATTGTTTGTGATTGTTCTATTATATTCGGTAGGGTTGAGCAAAGTTTTGCGACGAGGTCAATTAGAGTGTGAAAAAGGGTCGAGATTGTAATAAGTTTATTAAAGTCTAGTTTAATTTACAGCTCACAGGTCAGAGAGAGAGAGGGGGATGGGAAGTTGTTATTAAGGTTGAATGTGGCTGAAACAATGTTGTCCGTGAAAATGTGCTTGATAGTATAATAAGCAAAAAGGGGTTTAAGTTTGTCAGAGAGAAGGTGTCAAATTTGAAAAAAAAATCTATAATTGGAGACAGGCTGACATTTAGGTTTAACACATCTATTGTTTATAGCAATCACGAAGTTGTGGCATTTTTTTGCCGTGTCGACATCCACTGCCAAAATATATAATTTGTGTAAACATAGGCGGTCCATGCCTCCTGTTTCCATAGGCACCCCGATAAGGGTGATGCGAAAAATTAATGTTCATGAAATAATAATTAACGAAACTCTTCCCATGTATTATCCTACTGAAATATTTTGGAAAAATCGTGAGTGTCGACCAGATTTTATATTATAACATTTAAAAACGGCGTTAAGTTCGGTCGGGCCGAACTTTGTATACCCTCCACCATGGATTGCATTCCACAGAGGTTGTCGGTTTTCGTAGAAGTGCAGTAATATTACAGGAAAATATAATTTTTTAATATAGCCAAACCAAAACAAATATTAAAAAAATAATTATATAAATAAATATAATATTTTAATTTTTTCAAACCACGCTTATAAGACAAGGCTACCAATACGTCAATTCAAAAAATAAATATTCTTATATTTATATTTTCAATAAGCTTAAATACCATAAATATTGGTAGATAGTGGGTGCTACAGTTGGTTGTACTTCCATTCTATTTTAATTCCAAAAGTACAAATTTTATGCAAAATAACCTAACTTCATGAGTCTACCAATTTTTGCCGTAAAAGAAAAAGTAGGAATTTGGAAAAAATTTTTTATTTTGCGTGTCTATGCAGTCAGAGGAATGTATATTCCAGCTGCGCCCATTTGGTTGGTACCATTTTTAACCCCTTGACGTTTCTACGCAATTAGAAATTCATCATTCTAGCTGTAGTCGTTTAGTTGGTACTATTTTTATCCCTCTGTACCATTGTATCCCTTGAAAGTACGAATTTCGAAAAATCCGTTTATTTTCCGTGTCTACTCAGTCAGAGGAATGTATACTCCGAATTTCATAACCGAATTTCGGTCATTTGATGGGTACTATGTTTATCCCCTTTTATCATTTTACCCCCAAAAAGTACGAATTTCGAAAAATCTGTTTATTTTAAGTGTCTACGCAATCAGAGGAATGTATACACCGGATTTCATTATTCCAGGTGTAGCCGTTTAGTTGGTACCATTTTTATCCCTCCGTACCCATTGTATCCCGTGAAAGTACGAATTTGGAAAAACCTTTTATTTTTCATGTCTATGTAGTCAAAGGAATGTATACTCCGAATTTTACGACTCTAGCTGCGGTCATTTGGTTGGTACTATTTTATCCCCTTTTTCTATTTTGACCCCAAAAAGTACGAATTTCAAAAAATCAGTTTATTTTCCGTGTCTACACAGTCAGAGGAATGTATACTCCGAATTTCATGACTCTAGCTACGGTCATTTGATTGGTACTATTTTATCCCCTTTTTCAGTTTAATCCCAAAAAGTACGAATTTTAAAAAATCCGTTTATTTTACTTGTCTATGCAATCAGAGGAATGTATACACCGAATTTCATTATTATAGGTTCAGCCAATTGGTTGGTACCATTTTTATCCCTCTATTCCCATTTTACCCCTTAAAAGTACGAATTTGGAAAAAATGCTTTTACATTATGTCTCTACTCAGTTAGAGCAATCTACACACCGAATTTCGTGATTCTAGCTGTTGTCGTTTAATATGTACCATTTTTATCCCTTTTTTGCCCCATTTTACCCCCCTACAAATAAGAATCACTTTATGGTGCACGTTTTTGCTGTAGGGGGAATGCGCATTCCAAATATCAAGCAAATATTAACAGACATATTCAAAAAAACATGCTTAAATACGGTAAAATATTAGGGATTATTATGGGTATTTTTAGTCCTTATGAGGGAAAAATTTTCCCTTTGGGCCGATTTCTCCCCATTTCAATGCCAACCGATCTACGACTATAAGACGCATTTATGGAAAATTTGAACGTTCTAGCTTCTTTCGTTTAGAGGCTAGCGTGCTTTCAACAGACGGACAGACGGACGGACATGGCTAGATCGTCTTAGAATTTTATGACGATCAAGAATATATATACTTTATAGGGTCTCAGGTCGATATTTCAAGGTGTTACAAATGGAATGACAAAGTTAGTATACCCCCATTCTGGAGGTGGAGGGTATAAAAATCGACCCATAATGTTTCCAGTTGACATACAAGTTAATATGGCAAAATTAAAGAAACTCGATAAAATATGTGGTTTATAGAGTGCAAAAAATTAAATGGAGACCGAAATTTGTATGGGAGCTATTTCTAAATCTGAACCGATCTGACCCATTTTAAACGCAGATGTTAGTTCAAATATAAGTTTTTTTTTGCCAAATTTGAAGAAAATTTGTTAAAATATGTGGTTATTAGAGGGGGAAAAGGTAATTCGGGAGCGAAATTTATATGAGAGCTATATATAAATCTGAACCGATCTGGCCGAAAACTGTGCCAAATTTGAAGAAAATCTCTTAAAGTTTGTGGTTTGTAGACCGGAAAAAAGCCAAATCGCGAGCAACATTTGTATGAGGGCTATACCTAAATCTGAACCGATTTGCTTCAAATTAAATAGGGTTCGTCTTTGGACCGCAAAGCACACTTGTGCCAATTTTTGTTGTGATCGGATAATAATTGCGACCTGCACTTTGATTACAAGAATAGATGGACGGACACACGGACATGGCTAATTCGATTCAAAAAGTGTGATTCTAATTCGATCGGTTTACTTAACAATGGGTCCATCTCGCTTCCTTTTGGATGTTACAAACAAATACCCAAAGATATAATACCCTAGTGGAGGGTATAAATACTGTATTTGTGTGCCCGGCCGTGGAATCCGAAACAAATCACTACTCTGCCGCTTAATTTCGTATTAATTTCTCTAAAAACGAAATATATAATAAACGTACTTAGCCAAAAGAAAGATTTATTTAATAGTTTTCCCAAAAAGGCCTATTTTCCGAACCTCTAGGGTGACCTAACCTTTTAAATGGTGGCTATACATCCATAGTCAATATCATCAAGTTCGAAACACAACATCTTTTATCATAAAAATTGCTCAACCGCTTTCTAACGAAAAGGATTTTCATGTATTTATGTTTTACTAGCAAATACCCGCTACTTCGTACGCGGAAATTTTTCAAATGGGTTGGTATTTCTCTGTTTTTTTATATATTTTGAAATTGCCTTAGTCTAAGGATATCACTTTCAGGGCAAATCTTTTGTAAACGCTTACCACTTTTGAAAAATCGTTTTACTTTGCGCTACGTATTCAGTGGTATATTCACACTAACTTTTCGATTTATACACCTTGTACAAATTAAAAAAAAAGAAATCCATTTACACTGTGCCATCCATTTATACGTAGTCAATAGTTTAATTTATGGGCACAAAATGCAAACAATTTTTTACAAAAATCATATAAAGCTGTAATAATTATATCCTCACTACAGAGTGGGAGCGTATATATCGCTTGGGAGAGAAAAAAGTGTAACGCATTGCAGGAGAGATTTAAAGCCATAAGTATGTCCCACGTCCCTTTCCCATCCGTCTGGCGCGCTGGAATACACGAAAACTCTGGAAGGGATGGGGAAAATTTATATACATCTTATCTTACCCCCACAGGTAATTCCAAAATAAACGACCCGTACATACATAAAATTAAAGCTAAATATTATATTTAGCAATATTTTCACATAAAATATTTTCATTTTGCGTTTGAAAGCATTTTCAAGGATATACACGCCGAATTTCATGATTCCAGCTCCGTCTGTTTGATTGGTACCATTGTTATCCCTTTCTACCTAATTTCACCCACAAACGTATGAATTATGAAAACTATTTTCTTAGCCACATTCGTGTTATAAGAGTAATGGCCATTCCAAATTACAAGATTCTAGGCCCAGCCGTTTGGTCAGGGCGGTGGTACAATTTTTATCCCATTTAATCCCTTAAAAGTGCAAATGTTGAAAAATTCATTATTGTATTCAATTCAAATTCATTATTGTAGCGTCTTCCGTGTTGTTGGTACCTTTTTTATCCCCCTTTTCCAGTTTACCTATTAATTTCAAAATATTCTAAACATTTTGAGGTATGTACACACCGAATTTTATGATTCCAGCTCCATCCATTTAATTAGTACCATTTTTACCCGATTTCACCCCCAAAAAGTACGAATTTGGAAACATTTTGTTGGGCGCGTTTTTGTACCAAATTTCAAGATTCTATGTCCTGCCGTTTGGTCATTGCGGTGGTACCATTTTTATCCCTTTTTACCCCATTTTACCCCCTAAAAGTACGAATTTCGAAAAACTCACTTCATATCTGATAAGAGAAGTGTACATTAGAGCGTACCAGGTTACAAGTAAAAAAAAAGTTCGCCGTACACCTTCGAATATGAAGTATTATTGAAAGGTAGTTTCAAAAAAAATTTTTTTATTTTTTTATGCCGAACGTAGGGGTCGCGCTTTTACATTTTTCTATATAACTTCTGCATTTATAAACGGATTTTAAAGTGTGATACATCGATGTTTTTGTCTCGACGAGGCCGATTTTTTTGTCTTTGAAGTCATTGAGCTCAAGCATGATTCATGATTTTATGCGAGCTTTAATTTTCTGATATTAGAGTGGTACATTAGGGTAGTAGCAACTGAGATATGATGGGTAAGTACCAGAAGGGGGTGCTTGAGCTCAATGACTTCAAAGACAAAAAAATCGGCCTCGTCGAGACAAAAACATCGATGTATCACACTTTAAAATCCGTTTATAAATGCAGAAGTTATATAGAAAAATGTAAAAGCGCGACCCCTACGTTCGGCATAAAAAAATAAAAAAATTTTTTTTGAAACTACCTTTCAATAATACTTCATATTCGAAGGTGTACGGCGAACTTTTTTTTTTTTGAGGTACGCCCTAGTGTACATACGAAATTTCATGATACTAGCTTCAGTCGTGTTGTTTGTACCATTTTTGTCCCTTTTAGCCCCATTTAACCTCCCAAAAGTACGCATATTTAAAATGTCACTTTTTGGGTTGTCTTCATGCCGCAAGAGGAATATCCATACCAAATTTCAAGATTCTAGGCCCAGCCGTTTGGTCATTGCGGTGGTACCATTTTTATCCCTTTTTACCCCTTAAAAGTACGAATTTCCCCCCGCCTTATCTCACCTCTTCACTGTAAGATAAATGTACACACCAAATTTCATGATTCTAGCTCTAGCCGTTTGGTCTGGGGAGTGATCAGTCAGTCACTCAATCACGCAACTCTTATATATATATAGTTTAGGTAAGCATTTCCAACATCGAGTTCAACCTCTGTTGGCCACGACCCCCCGCAGTGTATATGGGGAAAGTCACTAGACATTTATACATTTAACTTGACATTATTTTGTCATAATGATGGAAATTATACTCGTCAATCAACTATTATTCTATTGCGGTAACAGCTTCGAATGTTTCTTGCAATTAGTGATGTTGCATTTTATTGACTTTCATGAAGAAATCCGAAATTTAATTTTTCAATTAAACTCAATGAGCGTTGACTAATTAAGTGAGTAACGATGTAGCTACATTACAGCGCTTGACAACGCAGAAAACCTGAAAAATTACGATTCTGGCAAATTTTGCTATAGAAATAAATGAAAATGTGGGACACAAAACATTTTTCATCCGCATATAAATAAAACAAATATACTAAAGACAATTGATATTATTACATTCAAATCATACATATATCCATGCATTCAATGTATTATCTAAGCTAACACAATTTTTCACAGATTTTATTAATTTCCGATCCTATTTCCTTGAATTCCAGCCAAAAATTCATATCATCTTTATGTAACTAAATATATGAATATGGATATGCATAATTCATATTCATATTCACATTCATATAAATTTTGCCAGCAAACACAAATAATAAAAATGAGCTTTCATTTCATTTCACAATTGCTGTTTGTTCAACGCAAATAAAACCACCATTTAACTGTGACTTCACTTCATGCTGCCCTTCAGGAAAAAAAGTGAAAGTTATACTCGAGTCAGAGTGAATGGCTGGCAAAGGAAGAAAAATAGCTTAAATTCCATTAATACACTTTTCGGGGATATTCGAGGATTTCACGGATGCCTTTACACACTCGTTACTCTGCCACTGCCACTGGCAAATAGACATACCAACAGACAAGTAAATAAACGCTCGAGAACAATGGCAACATGCCATGCCAAAGTCGCCTTGCATTGGCTATAAAGAAGATGTTGTGGGAGTTTAGAGAGTGACATGGGGACTTGGGGGTGTGTGGCGTGAGGTGTTGACAGCGAAGATACTTGTATCATATCTGAGTACATGATTTTGTACTTAAATCTTAAGTGTGTGTATGTACTCGTATGTATTCCTTGGCTTCACATGTACACAGGCAAACATATGAACATCAATCCTCATCCGTTTTTCCCAAATTAGGGCCCTTATTGAGAAAGACATCCTTTTCGTACGTTGGAAATGTAAGAAAGTGCACACATACACAGTCGCAGACGTACACACATCCACAAACTCACTCTTAAAGTAAACAAATTACAGGAAACAAATATTTTACAACTCATATGTGTGACTGAGCGATTCCACAAATATTCGATGGATATAGCTTATTAATTTGCAGGACTTTGCCTATAACACTAGCTTACAAAGATTTCGGATGTATTTCGTTGTGCTATACTTGACAACCATATAAAAGTTTTTTATGGATTTGTTTTAATTTGTTCATTAAAATTCTAATTTTCGTCCTTTATACCTTTAATATGGGGTAATTCCACAAGATTTCGACCCATTTGATACATTAGCGTTTCCTTTCTTTAATTAAATCATAACTTTAGAATTTCCGAATTTGTATTTAAAGAGTAATGTCCTTATGGTTCAAGGACACCAAAAATTAAAAATTAGTTTAATCCTTGGATATCCTAAAAAACATATCCTTAATTATACAATCCACGAGAGTATTATGTCTTTGTGCATTTGTTTGTAACACTTTTTGAATCGATTTAGCAATGTCCGTCTGTCCATCTATTGTTGTAATCACGATACAGGTCGCAATTGTAGCCAGCACCAAACGAATCTTTGCACAACGAAGTTTTTCGGGACAAGGACGAACGCTATTTAATTTGAAGATAATCGTTTCAGATTTAGATATAGCCCCCATACGAATTTCACTCCCGATTTGACTCTTTTCACGCTGGATACCACATATTTTAACAGATTTGGTTCAAATTTGGTAGAACATATTATATTTCATCTAGAAACACCTGTGGTGAAAATTTGTTAGATCGGTTCAGATTTAAATATAGCCCCCATACAAATTTCGCTCCCAATTTGTCTTTTTTCGCTCTAGAAACCATATGTTTTATCAGATTGTTTTCAAATTTGGCAAAACATCTTATATTTAAACTAGGAATACCTGTGGTAGAAATGTGTCAGATCGGTTCAGATTTATATATAGCTCCCATTCAAATTTCGCTCTCGATTCCACATATTTTAACAGTTTTTCTTCAAAATTGGCGAAATATCTTATGTTTCCACTAAAAACACCTGTGGTGAAAATGGGTCAGATCGGTTCAGATTTATATATAGCTCCAATACAAATTTGGCTCCCAATATCACCTTTTCCGTTCTAGAAACCATATATTTTATCAGATTGTTTTCAAATTTTGCAAAACATCTTATATATAAACTAGGAAAGCCTCTGGTGAAAATAGGTCAGATCGATTCAGATTTATATATAGCTCCCATTCAAATTTCGCTCCCGATTGACTTTTAGTGCTCTAGATACCACATATTTTAGCAGATCTTCTTCAAATTTGGCAAATGGGTCAGATCGGTTCAGATTTATAAGCTATATATATAATATAATTATATATATAATTATATTCGCTCACAGCTTGAATTTTTCCCCCAGAAACCACGTATTTTCAGAGAATTTATTCATATTGTGTAAGTGGGTCACATCATTCCATGTTTGGATATAGTCCCGATTTGACAAATTGGGTCGGGTCATATTAGCCTATGATTAGAAAGCATAAAAAAATTCTTCACGTTTTCAATTTTTTAACGAATTGAATTCGGATAGAAAGTGGAGTGTATCACATAGTCGCCCCGCCCGACTATTTCCTTACTTGTTTATTTTACCATGTCGCCTTTGTATGAGTCACACAAGTACGAAAATAAATTTTTAAAATATCTATATCCTTTGAAAAAATTCAATTTTTTTCCATTTCTGTAGATTGTCGCTTTTCATTGGATAGCAATGTTGACATGTGATGGGAAGTATGTTTAAATAAATTTTTATTTAAATTAAAAATAAAAATAATTTAAATAAATAAATTTGTTATTTTTAGCAGAGTAAAACACAAGTGAAAACGAAATGAAAAACGGAATGAACAATTTATTGAAAAATATTTTCTGCAACGAATAGACAAAACCAGGTTGCTATGATATTATAATTTTCTTCGGCATACAGTACATTTTTACAAAGTGTAGTTTAACAGTTATTTATTTTATTAATTTTTGAAGATATAAAAATTTGAAGTCCTGTAAAAAGGTGAAAAATCAGCAAAAATGGAAAAGTGAGTACACAGTATTACTTCATAAATTGATGAAAGTGAGTGATCATGAATTTCACGATTTTTGAAACTTTTTTTAATTTTTTTTTTGATTTTTTTTTTGATTTTTTTCCCTCCACCTCCAGGATGAGGGTATACTAACTTTGTCATTCCGTTTGTAACACCTTGAAATATCGATCTGAGACCCTATAAAGTATATATATTCTTGATTGTCAGTATTTTTTCCAAATTCGTACTTTTAAGGGGTAAAATGGGAATAGAGGGATAAAAATGGTACCAACCAAACGGCTACACCTAGAATAATGAAATTCGGCGCATACATTCCTCTGATTGCATAGACACGTAAAATACAAAAAAAATCAAAATTCATACTTTTTGGGGTTAAAATGGAAAAGGGGGATACAAATAGTACCAATCAAATGACCGCAGCTAGAGTCATGAAATTTGGAGTATACATTCCTCTGACTGTGTACGCACGGAAAATAAACGGATTTTTCGAAATTCGTACTTTTTGGTGTCAAAATGAAAAAAGGGGATAACAAATAGTACCAATCAAATGACCGCAACTAGAGTCATGAAATTCGGAGTATACATTCCTCCGACTGCGTAGACACGGAAAATAAAAGCTTTTTTCCAAATTCGTACTTTCAAGGGATACAATGGGTACAGAGGGATACAAATGGTACCAACCAAACGGCTGCACCTAGAATAATGAAATTCGGTGTATACATTCCACTGATTGCATAGACACGTAAAATACACAGATTTTTCTAAATTCATATTTTTGGGGTTACAATGGAAAAGGGGGATACAAATAGTACCAACCAAAAGACCGCAGCTAGAATCATGGAATTCGGTGTATACATTCCTCTGACTGCGTAGACACGGAAAATAAACGGATTTTTTGAAATTTGTACTTTTTGGGGTTAAAATGGAAAAAGGGGATATAAATAGTACCAACCAAATGACCGCAGCTAGAGTCATGAAATTCGGACTATACATTCCTCCGACTTCGTAGACACGGAAAATAAAAGCTTTTTTTTCCAAATTCGTACTTTCAAGGGATACAATGGTACAGAGGGATACAAATAGTACCAACTAAACGGCTACACCTAGAATAATGAAATTCGGCGCATACATTCCTCTGACTGCGTAGACACGGAAAATAGACGGATTTTTTGAAATTCGTACTTTTTGGGGTTAAAATGGAAAAGGGGGATACAAATAGTACCAACCAAAAGATCGCAGCTAGAATCATGGAATTCGGAGTATACATTCCTCTGACTGCGTAGACACGGAAAAAAACGGATTTTTTGAAATTCGTTCTTTTTGGGGTTAAAATGGAAAAAGGGGATACCAAATGACGGCAGCTAGAGTCATGAAATTCGGAGTATACATTCCTCCGACTGCGTAGACACGGAAAATAAAAGCAATGGTACAGAGGGATAAAAATAGTACCAACTAAACGACTACAGCTAGAATGATGAAATTGTAATTGCGTAGAAACGTCAAGGGGGTAAAAATAGTACCAACCAAATGGGCGCAGCTGGAATCATGGAAAACGCAAAATAAAGAGTTTTTTTCCAAATTCGTACTTTTTCTTTTACGGCAAAAAATTGGTTGAATCATGGAGTTAGGTTATTTTGCACTATGTACGTCTGATCTGTCGATCGATCTGATGTAAACGTATTGGTAGCCTTGCCTTATAAGTGTCGTTTGAAATGATAAAAATATTATATTTGTTGCAGATCGATCATATGGTCGATCTCAACTGGTGAACTTATGGCAATGCTATAAAATACATATAGATAAATCCGATAGATGGCGGTATCGTTCCTGTTATGGTTGTCAAATGAGTAGTAGTTTTGTGTACTCCGTACGAAGCAGCAACACTTGCTCTAATAAAATATTAAAAATACAAATTTGTGTTGTTTTAATAAATTGTCTCCTCTAGACTCCGTCTAGGGGAGACCAACAGGGCCACCATACTCGTTGGAACCTGTTCAATATTTATTAATTATTTTTACGATATTTGTATTTGTTTTGGTTTGACTATATTAAAAAAATTTTATACTTTCCTGTAATATTACAGCACTTCTACGAAAATCGAATAGAATCATGGAATGCAATCTATGGTGGAGGCAATATAAAGTTCGGCCCGGCCGAACTTAACGCCGTTTTTACTTGTTTTTTTTTTACTATTTTTTTTAATAAATTTTTCTACAAAAAAACTTTTGTACACAAAAATGCATTTTCCCGTACACAATTTTTTATATTAGAGCTTCGTACCAAAATTAGAATTTATTTTCATCGTTTGTCAAATTATCTTATTGTGGGACTTTAGTAAAAATGTTACATGCCAACAAGTTCCTTTGCTTAGTGGATATTTTTTTTGGAATTGCCCTAACCCACACTTCGTCGTGTTTACACACATTTGCATATTCATATTTGCGAATGTACAAATTCACATATGTATGTACATACATATATACATGCCCACAATCGCACAAAATTGTAATCCCCTATTATTTGATTATGATTGCAAACACATTATTATGCCTGATTAGTTTCTCTTTTGACGGATCTGACAACAGGTTGGAGTGGGTGGAGGGTGACGGGATGCTTGTGGTGACGGTGGTATGGTTATTGATCAGGGTTGTGTGAGTGTGTGTGCGGTGGCTTCGGTTGGAGGTTTTCGGGTTTTTGGTTTTGCCCATAAATCCTTAAGTGAATTGGAAATTAACGGGGTGCTAATGGGAAAGCTTGATGGTTGTTGTGTTGTGTAGTGTGTTTCACAAAGCATTCGCGTGATTTGTTTTTGTTGTTGTGTAACATCAAAAAAGTCTGCTTGTGATTGATTGTTTTTCAAATCAAATTGTTTTTTAATAAGACAATTTGCAATGCGATTTAAATGCTGGTGCGTGGGTTGTCGTAAAAGTTGAAATATCAGATACACGATTTGCTTCGAGACTCTCTTAAAACTGGAAACAAAAAACATGAATCACAAAGTACAGATAAATGGCTTGTTAAAACCTAAAAAAACTAATTTTGTTCGAAAATCAGTTGAACTGCATTCTAACAATGTCTGCAAATTTCACGTATTGGATTGATTACTATTTTACTATTTTACTATTTTTATCCCCTTCTTTCATTTTAACCCCAAAAAGTACGAATTTCGAAAAATCTGTTTATTTAAAGTGTCTACGCAATCAGAGGAATGCATACACCGAATTTCATTATTCCAGGTGTAGCCGTTTGTTTGGTACCATTTTTATCCCTCCGTACCCATTGTATCCCTTGAAAGTACGAATTTGGAAAAAAAACCTTTTATTTGCATGTCTACGTAGTCAAAGGAAATTCGGAGTAATTTCATGACTCTAGTTGCGGTCATTTGGTTGGTACTATTTTTATCCCCCTTTACTATTTGGACCCCAAAAAGTACGAATTGCGTAAAATCAGTTTATTTTCCGTGTCCACACTCAGAGGAATGTATACTCCGAATTTCATGACTCTAGCTGCGGTCTTTTGATTGGTACTATTTTTATCCCCTTTTTTCATTTTAACCCCAAAAAGTACGAATTTTTAAAACTCCGTGTATTTTACTTGTCTATGCAATCAGAGGAATGTATACACCGAATTTCATTATTCTAGGTACAGCCGTTTGCTTGGTACCATTTTTATCCCTCTATTCCCATTATACCCCTTAAAGGTACGAATTTGAAAAATACTTTTTTATTATGTATATACTCAATGAGAGGAATGCTGTTGTTGTTTAATATGTACCATTTTTATCCCTTTTTTTCCCCATTTCACCCCCTACAAATAAGAATCACTTTATGGTGCACGTTTTTGCTGTAGGGGGAATGCGCAGTCCAAATATCAAGCAAATATAAACAGACATATTCAAAAAACATGCTTAAATACGCTAAAATATTAGTGATTATTATGGACATTTTTAGTCCTTGTGAGGGAAAAATTTTTCCCTTTGGGCCGATTTTGCCCCGTTTTCCAATTTTTATCTTAGATTGGAGTATTTATTCATTTTGTCATTCCGTTTATAATACCCTGAAATATTCATAGGAGACCCCATAGAGTGTATATATTCTGAGTCGTGATAAAATCCTAATAAACATGCTGGCTTTCGAATGAAATGAGTTAGGGGGCTAAAATATTCCTCACATGTGTCTAATGGTTGCTGATAGGTTGGAATTGATTGATGGATGGATGAAATCGGCCCAGAGGGATTTGTTTCTAAACAAGGACTACATAATAAATTATAAACATAGGTCGAATGTGTATTTGTTTTTTTTTAATTTCCGCTTAGTTTTTTTTTAATTTGGTACATAAATTCATTTCTCTTATATCCTGAACACGAACGAAAAAGTTATTTTTGCAAAAGGAATAAAAATGGTACCAATCAAACGACAAAAGCTTAAAACACGAAATTCGAAGTTCTAAATGCACAGACCTGTATTTTATTTTAACGAATAAAATAGAGATGAAGGTGGATAAAAATTGTACGACCCAACGATTGAAGTTAAAATCATGACGTTCGATATGTGCATTCCTCTGACTGCGTAGCCTAGTAAAATAAAGGACATTTTCGTACTTTTAGGGGGGAAATTGTACCAATAAAAGGGTAGTAGCTAGATTAAAGCCTGTGTATACATCGCTGCGGAGACGCAATAAATAAAGACATTTTTTGATAATTGTACTTTTGGAGCCTAAATGGTAAAAAGGGATAAAGTGGTACCAAGTAAATTGCTGTAGCTAGAATAAGATAATAAGATAATGGGTTTTCGAAATTCGAACTGTGGCGGTTAGTTACCAATCAAACGGCTGGATCTACTATCATAAAATGGCTCGTGGTCGAATGAAAAAGTTTTTACTTAACGAAGCACAGTGGTATCAAAACTGTGGATTATTTCATACAAGCCTCACACAGAGTTTTTTTAAATTGATTTTAATTTCTTACAATGAATTATGCAAAAGAAATTATTTAATTATAAATTTGTGTAAAAAAATAAATATATGTTACAATAGAGTGGCTTCAAAATAAAAGTAGTGGATGTTCCCGACTAAAATGAAAGATTGGTTTGTTGTATTTTTTATCTTTGTCCGTTCGTGAGCTGGACGCGTTCAAAATAACCTCTATAAATCAGGTTTTTCTTGAATAAAATTCGCGGAGAGAATGGTATTAAGAAAAAAACTGCTAGAAATTAAAATCTGGTCCGAGCCTTATCAAAACACATGAAAATCATATGCATTTTAACCGAGAATAGAGGCTAGAATTTTTACATTTTTGTTGCATTTAAAAAAAAACGCAATAATTTACATGTATTTAGTTCGATTTGTGTTTTTGTTGGATCGTTGAAGAGTTATTGGTTACCAATTGCAATTTTTAGAACTTCCTAACCCATTAAGGACCAACAATTTTTTTCACACGATTGGTTCTTAGTTCTGAAATATGGGAATAAGAACTGAAATATGAAAGCTAATTTTTGAAAAAAAAGCACCTGAAAATTTGGTCTTTCTATGGATAAATTGGGAGAAAAACTTCACATAAGATGTTTCAATAAAACCGTGCGACATGATTTGCCTCCCAGGAACAAGATTATATAGAAGTGCAACTATAGGTCACTAATAGGAAAACTCATACTCAGTCTTTTTTACAGGACTTTTTATTTCCAAAGGATGTAAATGTTTCAATAATTTAGTTTCGTACTTTTGCGTGTCATACAATGGCGATATGGGTATCAAATGAAAGAGAAGGGGAAAAATTTGAAATAGTTGAAGTTATTTCTAAAAATGAGATTTATATAAGACTAGAATGTGTTTACAATGCAAAAAACCTCATATTTCAGATTTTACTTCATATTTAACCCACTGAGTATTAACAGTATGAAAAAAATTTGCTTATCGATTTATTCAGCTTGAGGCCATGGAAAAAAATTTGTTTAAAAATACCTCTCCAACGAGCCCCTAAAAACTAAAATCGAACTAAAAATGTGGAAGTTATTGCGGTATTTATAAAAAGTGCATCAAAAATTGCACCAAAATAGTATAAATCTGTCCTTTATACTTGATCAATACAATTCTCATCGTGAATTTTATTCAAGAAAAACCTGATTTATAGAGGTTATTTTGAACGCGTCCAGCTCACGAACGGACAATGATGAAAGAGAAATATTTTGGGAGAACACATAAAACAAATCAATCTTTCAATTTAGTCGGGAACATTAACAACATTTTTTCCTTCCTCACAAAATAAGCCACTCTAATGTTACAATCGAGTATTACTTACAAATTATGCTAACCGCCAACATTATTTTACCCTGTTCTACTGTTCACGCGTTTTGATACCTTTTCGAAAATTGTGAACATTGTCTTTTTTCTGTCAAAAAAATGTGTTTTATGTATAAATAAAGAAAAATAAAATACCTTTTAAATAAAAATGCCGCTTGTGTTTATTTTAAGTGTTATTTCCTCAAAAAGGCTTCAATCAGAAACATAACGTATTAAAAAACGATACCTTAGGGATTCATCGAAACCGCTAAGCCTTTTTTAATTTAATATATTTAATGAAAATTGTTAGGCAAATTACACGTTTAAAGAAAACATACTAATGGGTCGATTATGGATGGCAATCAAACTCCAGTTGAGTTGTCAACTGGCAACGCAACTGAAATAAAAATAAGTATTATGTATGACAACTTTTCTCAGTTGCCGTCGATAATAGTGTTTTGACACTTTGGCAACTTAAAATTTTGTAAACAAAACAAACAAATCAACTCAAAAAAGTAATTTCAACAATAAAAATTTAATTTTTAATGATTAGCTCAGTGGAACTTGTTTTGATGAAGAAGAAGATGCCCAGGACGTGGCATATATTAGGAGGAATTTAAGAGATAGCTCTAATCCCTTAGAATTGCCATCTGTACTGTGAGTAGATGTTTCTATTTTGAAAAATTTTCAATAAACAATTCTTCGTCTTAGCTTTAAGGCGTATTTCCGACTTCCAAAAGATGCCGTTGTCTATTTAGTGGAAGAATTAAAAAATTGCTTTAGAAAAGCTACCAGACAACAGCAATACCTCCACTCTTAAAAGTGTGTGCTGCTTTGAGTTTTTTTGCGGAGGGAAGTTTTCAGAAGTCCCATGGCAATGACTTCAAACTCGGCATGGCTCAACCCAAATTGTCCGTGGTTTTGAGCGAAGTTGTCCAAATATAGAGCAAAAGTTATCTAAAATTTGGATTGTTTCCAAATTAACAGAGGAAGAAAAAGCATCCAATATCTCTAGAACGCCAAACAGATTACCCACTGGAGTTGCAGCCAAATCAACTTGCAACAGGTCCGCTGCCGCCTGCTCTAATGGCGATAAAGGCACTTCTTGCGATGGCCCACCAACTGTGGTGTTAAGGTTTCTTTTATTTTCTGTCAGTTTCTTTTTAAAATTTGCCTTAAAATGAATCTACACTCTCTGCCATTCTTCTGGAGTACGTGTAGGTGAACCACAGCTATTTAAATATTTAAATTATCGGCAATTCCCTTCCACACTTCATCCGTAGTGGCATTGGTTTCACCAAAAACCCGTACACCGCGAGCTAGGTTAGGGTTAAGTTCCATTTTGTTTACCAGGATTTCAAATTGTTGCTTTGTGGTAATTTTAACCATCATGAAGCCTACAAACACCAGAAAAAAATATGTAATATTGAATATATGAATAATTAAAAATAAATGTAAATTACCTCTTATTTTCACTTTTTATTTCTTTAAAAAATTACACACCAATTTGAAAAATTACAAGGCAACCAGAAATAAATGGTTGCCGAAAAATCCCATTTTTAGCAACTGAAATTGACAACTGTCGGTCGTAGTTGCCATCCGTAATGCAAATTTGGCAACTAGCAACGCCACTAAACTCTGGTTGCCATCCATAATCGACACATAAATTTTATACATCGTTATTTTCGTTTATATATGATGTATATCGTTACTCAAATATAAAAAAAGACTCAATACTAACATTTTTTGCAAATAGAGATTTTTAGTTATTTTAACAAAATACAACAACTTCGTTCGTAATAAACAAAAATATCGATTTGCAAAAAAAAATTAGTTGAGTCTTTTTTATATTTGGGTAACGATATACATCATTTAACATTTATTTGAAACAAAATACACGAGTTCACTTTTGGTTCGTCATGAACTGTAGAATACCGATTTCTAATCACTTCGCAAATTTTATGCTAAAAGTGATTGTCAAAACAGGCACGAATAAAATACAACACTTTCACTCAGAAAAAATATTATATTTAAATATTTATTTTTTATACTAATATTGTAACGAAGAAAACAATATCTGTTAGTAAAATATCTATGGATAAATGTAGAAGTTTTGATACTCTTCGTAAAAGTAAATTTAAAAAATCCTTTTTTTAAATGTTTTTGTTTAAATAACAGAAAATTAAGTTACGACCCACAGTGGAATATTATATAGCTCTAATCTTGAAATTTCGCACACATGGCTTATATCTTCAAATTAGATCAAATCCGTTTATTGTTTAAATCCGCCCGCACATCCCATGTAAGCAACAATGAAAAAAGTCATACATTTCTTATTTTAATATATATGTTAATAACACAACACTTTCAGTGCTACGATAAGCGAAATTTTTGATAAAAATTATTTTGTTTTTAATCGATGACAACCGGCTATTATAACTTTATAAGTAAGTTAAGAATAATATCGGCCCAATATTTATATGCACTCGCATACCATACCTTACATCTGTAAATTATGTTTTAAATAAATTTTCCAAAACACATTAACAGATAACAACGAAGCAAGTATTGCTTCATTTTTTGGCTTAGAAGGATTTACCATTTCAGTAATTAAATCGATGTATGTATATGCAGCTATAAACAGAATATTCATTTCAGAATGAATACATACATACAATATTTGTAACTGCCGAGGCATCGGTCGGCCTCGCGAATTTAGTTTTGTACTGTAGGAAATTAACAATACTAGTGTCTGAATAAGAAGAAAACTACTTTCTGAAAAGGAAAGAAAAAGGAATTACATTTTTTAAATGCAATAGAATACCTCAAGAGCTCCTATTTTCTACGAACTAAACGAAATTTCAATTCGATACATGGTTTCCGAGATACATTCCAATAAAATAACCTCTATTATGACGAAATTTTCAACTATAATAAATAAATGTCACCATTCCATTTGTAAATAAATTTGCATTCTATTAAATATAGATGCAAAATGGTCTTGAGCCAGGACAATATCCCAGTTCAAATCAAATATTGATTACAGACCAAAAAAATACAAAAGAAAAAACTAAAATTTTCAACAGCATTTATGAACTTTAAATGCATCTTTTAGAATATGCCATTAGGCATATTTTTGGCAAAATTCAATCAGTAAAGTCGAGATTTAGGCGCAAGCAATATTGAAGTTTTTGCCGCTGTTAATACACTGTGCAACTCTTCGTGTGGAAGTACATGACTTTATCCGAAATTCTCTTATTTCTACGGTATCCTTAGGTTTTCCAATTTGAAGAAAATCTTTTCTTCGTTAAGATACCATCTATTATATACTGGTGCATGGAATCCGCTATGACTTGATATTTGATTATGTTTTTACAATTGTTTTATAAATGTGGATGCTGGGACCATGTGACACGAACCGACTACACCTTTTCAAGTTTAGAATGGGAAAATGTAATTTATACTCAGAATATGTAAATTCATAATGAGAAATGTAAATTCATAATAGGAACATATAAATTGAATTTGAATTTCTACGGTATCCATAGGTTTTCCAATTTTAAGAAAATCTTTTCTTCGTTAAGATACCATCTATTATAAAATAAAGCAAAATATTTAGTTGTCTGATTTATATATTTATCGCTCCATTTATCCAAAAATTACAAAATTACGATTTTTAAATCTTTTGCGTCTACAAAGAGAGCAACAACTTCTCAGTTGTCTATATATCAATAGATCTTTATCAATATATATATTTCCTAATTTTTTCTATTTTAATGATCGTTTTTCGTGCCAGCAAATAATATTTTTTTTTTTTCGAAAAACAATATTTATTCTCAATATTAGAAGACTTTTCCTAAATCGCTGTCTCTATGTTGAAGTGAAATGCGCGACATTTGTAGTCATCATAATTATCTTTAATTGTATTGGACTTATATTTCCAAAATGAGAGAACAAATATTAAAGGTACTTTCAGCGCAAATTTGAATATTTATAAAAAATTAAAAAAACATTAACTTTCGACAACATTTTTGTTGGCCTTTACAAATAAGATAAAATAACATTTTATTTTGTTTCGTTTTATAATAGCCGGCATCTCAACGAAGAAAATAGGGCCTAGTTGCCGAAAATCTATAGGAGTTATGTATTTCTTGTAGTATTGCTGGATATTGCTGGTATTCTCTTTGAAAGAACTATGTGACGTATGATTGATTATCCAGGCAAATATTGTTCATACGCTCCATGTTACGAATAAGGTGTTTTAATGTCAACTAGAGTCCGAAAGAAGCAGATCCCGAATAGATATTCAGTATAAGTGCAAATATTCGGCCGAAGGCGATTAGATATTCAGTCTAAATTAAAATATTCGGCCGAAGACATATATGCCACATTCATATACGTTCAGTAAGAATTACCATATATTCGGCCCGGCCGAATTTAACACCTTGTGACTTATTTAAAAATACTATAATTGCAAAGCTCCCGTTTTTGATATCAAGAAGTAGCCCCAACACTCCTATTACTACTCTCGCAAAACAACAGCGCCGCAATCGCTACTGCTATCTGTTTATCTGCTTTTGCGTTTATATTTTTGTTATTAGCGCATGTTAGTGTGTGTGTGCGTTTGTGTCTGTGCAAATAAATCAATTATTTCAATGGTAATTGATGTTAAGTGTTTTTCAATTAGCCATGGTAAATTGAAAATCAACAGAAAAAATAATGGTTTTTCATGTGAAATTCATGGTGACAGAGCATTATTGGCAACTTCACAAAAGCAAAAACAAAAAAATCAAACGACTTTGATTTGCTGACATTTTACCTCATCAAAGAACTCGGTATTTAGTCGTCATATTTCTGTGGAATAAAATCTAAATTATTCAATCACATGAACAGGTTTGGAACCCCCTCTACTTGGTGCCCCCCTTGCTCGGTGTTCTCTCATAAAATGTTATGCATTTTGCTTATTTACAAAACTCAAAACCAAATAACAATTTGTGGTTTATGGGTTTTTTTTTCGTTTTTCACATTGAATGGATGGCACATCAGTGGGAAAATGTGACTTTGCTGTAAAAGAGCATTTAACCAGTCGGGTATTTGTAATTGTTTGTTATTGTGATATTTGCATTTGTCTGAGTTTATATAGAAATTCAGTGATGCGCTCAAACAAACCGCATTGTTGACATTCTGTGTTTTCAATTTGCAATAAATGTCGGAGATTTGCGTTGTTTGTTTTAGTCATCGGCAAAGGATTGCAGTAAATGCAAATGTTTGCAGTGTCAAATTACTTTGGTAAAGTAATGTCTCAATATACATTTTAATCGATGAAGTAAAATAATGTGGTAACATTTTATAAAATTTGAAATTACATATTATTATTAAGATATTAATAACACAGTGCGATAGTCCAAAATACCTTTGTATCCTAGACTTAAAAATGTATTATACCCTCACTCTACAGAGTAGGAGGGTATAAATCAATTGGGGCAGGAAAAAAGCGCATTGAAGGAGAGACTGTCACTTTAAGTAAATATGGCGGGTTTTGCCATGACCCTTCCAGTAGTTTCCACACAAATCACCCAAAACTACTTAAAATTAAAGCTGTTATAACTTCTATACATATGATCGGAATACTGTGAAATTTCATAATTGGCAATGCTTTTATAGAATTTACATTCGCATGGAATTTGGGCGATTTTGCCTCACCTCTTCTGGTACATCCCACACAAAGTGGCATAAACTTCGGTTACAATAAAACCGACATAACATCCATAGATAAAAAATTATATTATTTTATTTTGAAATAGCCGGTATCTTATCGAAAAATATAAGGCTTTCAGGCAAATGTTGATCATACACTTAGAGTGTTTTGTTTTATTTTTATCTAAATGTAGAAAACAATGTCTAAATGCAGAAATGTATCTATGGATAAATGTAGAAATTATGACACTTTTTTAGATGCAACATAATTGTAAAAAATATGATTTTTTTCAAATAGCACGAAAAAATATTTACAAAAATAGATACGATTATATTTTAGATTAGGTTGTAATAGCATTTTAACGAAGAAAACAAGCCCTGGTTGTAGAAAATCTATGGATAAATGTAGAAGTAGTTGATGGTGTTCTCTTTGGAAGAACTATGTTGCGTATGAATGATTAATCAGACAAATATTGATCATACGCTCCAGGTTACGATTAAGGTGTTTTGTTTTATTTTTGGTAGCTAAATTTCTAATGCCGAAAACAATGGATTTCTGAAATGGATTTGATATGATCAACAATGGTCTTACAGAAATATTTTAAATATAAATATATTTTTCCATGTCCTTGCCAACACATTGCCATTTGTAACGCTTTGCTGTATTGGATAAAAAATTGAGTTTGTCTCAAAACTTTGCTCTTTTTCCCATTGCAACTATTAATTTATATGTACGGACCACTGTAATTTTAATCTAAGATCAGTATAAAATTAAAGACAAGGAATGGGGAAGTATTAGAGGATGAGAGAGCAGAACATAAGCACTTTAGAAATATATTTCAAATGTATTTACAGTTAACAGACAAAGTAGCCGTTGTACGGGACGATAGAAAGCATATAGGAGTGGCGGCAATGTAATTAAGTTCATCCAGATGAACATTTCTTATAGAAAAGTTCATTCAGATGAACATTTCTTATAGAATAGTTCATTCAGATGCACATTTCTTATAGAAAAGTTCATTCAGATGAACATTTGTTATAGAAAAGTTCATTCAGATGAACATATGTTATAGAAAAGTTCATTCAGATGAGCATTTCTTATAGAATAGTTCATTCAGATGAACATTTCTTATAGAAAAGTTCATTCAGATGAACATTTGTTATAGAAAAGTTCATTCAGATGAGCATTTCTTATAGAATAGTTCATTCAGATGAACATTTCTTGTAGAAAAGTTCATTCAGATGAACATTTCTTATAGAAAAGTTCATTCAGATGAAAATTTCTTATAGAAAAGTTCATTCAGATGAACATTTCTTATAGAAAAGTTCATTCAGATGAACATTTCTTATAGAAAAGTTCATTCAGATGAACATTTCTTATAGAAAAGTTCATTCAGATGAACATTTCTTATAGAAAAGTTCATTCAGATGAACATTTCTTATAGAAAAGTTCATTCAGATGAACATTTCTTATAGAAAAGTTCATTCAGATGAACATTTCTTATAGAAAAGTTCATTCAGATGAACATTTCTTATAGAAAAGTTCATTCAGATGAACATTTCTTATAGAAAAGTTCATTCAGATGAACATTTCTTATAGAAAAGTTCATTCAGATGAACATTTCTTATAGAAAAGTTCATTCAGATGAACATTTCTTATAGAAAAGTTCATTCAGATGAACATTTCTTATAGAAAAGTTCATTCAGATGAACATTTCTTATAGAAAAGTTCATTCAGATGAACATTTCTTATAGAAAAGTTCATTCAGATGAACATTTCTTATAGAAAAGTTCATTCAGATGAACATTTCTTATAGAAAAGTTCATTCAGATGAACATTTCTTATAGAAAAGTTCATTCAGATGAACATTTCTTATAGAAAAGTTCATTCAGATGAACATTTCTTATAGAAAAGTTCATTCAGATGAACATTTCTTATAGAAAAGTTCATTCAGATGAACATTTCTTATAGAAAAGTTCATTCAGATGAACATTTCTTATAGAAAAGTTCATTCAGATGAACATTTCTTATAGAAAAGTTCATTCAGATGAACATTTCTTATAGAAAAGTTCATTCAGATGAACATTTCTTATAGAAAAGTTCATTCAGATGAACATTTCTTATAGAAAAGTTCATTCAGATGAACATTTCTTATAGAAAAGTTCATTCAGATGAACATTTCTTATAGAAAAGTTCATTCAGATGAACATTTCTTATAGAAAAGTTCATTCAGATGAACATTTCTTATAGAAAAGTTCATTCAGATGAACATTTCTTATAGAAAAATTCATTCAGATGAACATTTCTTATAGAAAAGTTCATTCAGATGAACATTTCTTATAGAAAAGTTCATTCAGATGAACATTTCTTAGAAAAGTTCATTCAGATGAACATTTCTTAGAAAAGTTCATTCAGATGAACATTTCTTATAGACAAGTTCATTCAGATGAACATTTCTTATAGAAAAGTTCATTCAGATGAACATTTCTTATAGAAAAGTTCATTCAGATGAACATTTCTTATAGAAAAGTTCATTCAGATGAACATTTCTTATAGAAAAGTTCATTCAGATGAACATTTCTTATAGAAAAGTTCATTCAGATGAACATTTCTTATAGAAAAGTTCATTCAGATGAACATTTCTTATAGAAAAGTTCATTCAGATGAACATTTCTTATAGAAAAGTTCATTCAGATGAACATTTCTTATAGAAAAGTTCATTCAGATGAACATTTCTTATAGAAAAGTTCATTCAGATGAACATTTCTTATAGAAAAGTTCATTCAGATGAACATTTCTTATAGAAAAGTTCATTCAGATGAACATTTCTTATAGAAAAGTTCATTCAGATGAACATTTCTTATAGAAAAGTTCATTCAGATGAACATTTCTTATAGAAAAGTTCATTCAGATGAACATTTCTTATAGAAAAGTTCATTCAGATGAACATTTCTTATAGAAAAGTTCATTCAGATGAACATTTTTTATAGAAAAGTTCATTCAGATGAACATTTCTTATAGACAAGTTCATTCAGATGAACATTTCTTATAGACAAGTTCATTCAGATGAACATTTCTTATAGAAAAGTTCATTCAGATGAACATTTCTTATAGAAAAGTTCATTCAGATGAACATTTCTTATAGAAAAGTTCATTCAGATGAACATTTCTTATAGAAAAGTTCATTCAGATGAACATTTCTTATAGAAAAGTTCATTCAGATGAACATTTCTTATAGAAAAGTTCATTCAGATGAACATTTCTTATAGACAAGTTCATTCAGATGAACATTTCTTATAGAAAAGTTCATTCAGATGAACATTTCTTATAGAAAAGTTCATTCAGATGAACATTTCTTATAGAAAAGTTCATTCAGATGAACATTTCTTATAGACAAGTTCATTCAGATGAACATTTCTTATAGACAAGTTCATTCAGATGAACATTTCTTATAGAAAAGTTCATTTAGATGAACATTTCTTATAGAAAAGTTCATTCAGATGAACATTTCTTATAGAAAAGTTCATTCAGATGAACATTTCTTATAGAAAAGTTCATTCAGATGAACATTTCTTATAGAAAAGTTCATTCAGATGAACATTTCTTATAGAAAAGTTCATTCAGATGAACATTTCTTAGAGAAAAGTTCATTCAGATGAACATTTCTTATAGAAAAGTTCATTCAGATGAACATTTCTTATAGAAAAGTTCATTCAGATGAACATTTCTTATAGAAAAGTTCATTCAGATGAACATTTCTTATAGAAAAGTTCATTCAGATGAACATTTCTTATAGAAAAGTTCATTCAGATGAGCATTTCTTATAGAAAAGTTCATTCAGATGAGCATTTCTTATAGAATAGTTCATTCAGATGAACATTTCTTGTAGAAAAGTTCATTCAGATGAACATTTCTTATAGAATAGTTCATTCAGATGAACATTTCTTATAGAAAAGTTCATTCAGATGAACATTTCTTATAGAAAAGTTCATTCAGATGAACATTTCTTATAGAAAAGTTCATTCAGATGAACATTTCTTATAGAAAAGTTCATTCAGATGAACATTTCTTATAGAAAAGTTCATTCAGATGAACATTTCTTATAGAAAAGTTCATTCAGATGAACATTTCTTATAGAAAAGTTCATTCAGATGAACATTTCTTATAGAAAAGTTCATTCAGATGAACATTTCTTATAGAAAAGTTCATTCAGATGAACATTTCTTATAGAAAAGTTCATTCAGATGAACATTTCTTATAGAAAAGTTCATTCAGATGAACATTTCTTATAGAAAAGTTCATTCAGATGAACATTTCTTATAGAAAAGTTCACCCAGATGAACATTTCTTATAGAAAAATTCACCCAGATGAATATTTCTTATGGAGAAGTTCATCCAGTTGAACTTTTCCTTTAGGAAAGTTCATCCAGTTGAACTTTTCCTTTAGGAAAGTTCATCCAGTTGAACTTTTCCTTTAGGAAAGTTCATCCAGTTGAACTTTTCCTTTAGGAAAGTTCATCCAGTTGAACTTTTCCTTTAGGAAAGTTCATCCAGTTGAACTTTTCCTTTAGGAGACTTCATCCAGTTGAACTTTTCCTTTAGGAAACTTCATCCAGTTGAACTTTTCCTTTAGGAAACTTCATCCAGTTGAACTTTTCCTATAGGAAAGCTATTCCAAAGGGATGATCATCTGATTTGGAGTTTATTCCCGGAAAATTTTAATGTAAAAGATCTATGGATATATGTAAAAGACACTTTTTGAAGAAGCAAAAAATAAAAATTATAATATTTAACTTTTTATAAATATCGCGAAATAGCCCTTTTACAAACTAGATAAAATATTATTTTATTTTATTTTGTAATAGCCGGCATCTTATCGAAGAAAATAAGACCTGGTTGGAGAAAATCTATGGATAAATGTTAAAATTACGGATCTTCTTGTAGTATTGCTGAATATTGATGATATTCTCTTTGGATGAACTATGTGGCGTATGATTGATTATTCTGGCAAATATTGAGCATACGCTCCATGTTACGGTTATTATGTAGTAATGCCAACTACAGCCCGACAGAAGCGAATGTTTCAAACAGTAGCCAAATAGGTAATCGGTCTAAATTCAAATATTCGACCGAAGTCGAATATTCCATATTCGTTTTATTCTGTTAAAAATTTCATTCTATTAAATATAATGATTTTCTTAATATGGAACTTCCAAGCAGTTAAAGTACTCAAAAACTTTTTTATATACGTCGGTTTTTGGTTTGTTCGAAAATTTGAAAAGAAAACCTACTGAAAATAACCGTTTTAAACCGGTTTCGTTTTTTTTTTTTGCGGTTTCGTTTTTTTTATTTTAATGTATTCTTTTTAAAGATGAATTCTCACAAAGAATCGCTAGAATACCAGCCGTCCATGAACATAATTGAAAAAGACTAACATTTTCCCTTAAGCAATGCAGCACGCCAAGTCAGTGTGCCCAGGAAGTGCTAAATAACCCCAAATATTTGAATACCCCCACTACAGCCACTAAATGTCTCGCGCAAAATGTACTTCAATCTGTTTGCTCAAACAATTCCTTCGCATCGTGTTTTATTTCGATTCAATTACGTAAATTTATGCAATTTTTATGATTAAATTGTTTAAGCTCTTAGACAGACTAACTCAGATATCCGCCACCATCCGACCATCATCCGTCCATGTCCTTAGACAGGTCATAGCGATTTTATGGGAAATGTTCCTGCAGTGTAATGTGAAACCGCACAATTTGTATTATAATAAATTCATAAATTCAGTGCTACAAACCACCATCACGGCGCAAGTTACTTTTCCAAGTTACCAAAATGTCGTTATTTATGCAAAGGATTTGCTTTTGTATTGAATCGAGTAGTAGACTAGCATGGAGTACCATGGAATGGAGTGGTGTGGAGTGGAATATAGTACAAAGTATGAGTGCAGATGAACTGGAAAACGTACTCTAGGATTACATTTTTGTATCTTCTGTAACCACAGAATGAAAATATGTACTCCGTACTATTTTGCTATATGGCCATTATGAACATTAGGGAGGCCTAAAACTTTAACAGAGAATCTTTAGGAAACACAAGAGTTTTTGAAATTTACAAAAAAATAAAATAAAATAAACAAAATCGCCTTAAATCCAATAAGAATGCAATTAATGTTGTGCTAATTTATAAATATATCCGATGAAAATCGATCCGAACGATGAAAATCGATGATATGAGAACAACGAAGTATTCCATGTAAAACCAACGAGAAAATTTTGAAGGTCTTCCGATTTTGATGGAATTTGATGAACCTGTTTTTTTATTGCAAGATATTATGTTGGGCAATTTTTTGGAAAAATTTTGGTAACCTTGCAAAATATTGTACACATAAATTTTTTCTGTAAAAGGGTAATTCCAACAGAAATCGACCCTACATGGATTTCGAACCTTATCGATTTTGATAAAATTTGACACATATATTCTACTAGTGGTTTTTAATTTTGGAAAGAGGAGGAAATTCGGAAAGAGGAGGTGTTAATCTTTCAGATGTTTTCAATATCGTTAAAATCTGATGACGCGATCCAAAGTTATGATATCGATAAAGAAGCTATCTCTTCAAAAAAACCCCCGAGATAACCAAATTTGGACCACTGTAGAACTTAAACCATGCACTACTTTGAGCTACGGAAACGGCAACCACTAGTAGAATATATGTGCCAAATTTTATCAAAATCGGAGAGGATGAAAATCCAAACTTATGGTTTTTGGGTCGTTTTCTGTTGGAATTACCCAAAATATATTGAAATTTTTTGTAGGAGATTTAGTGGTTTTAGTGCAAACAACAAATTAAAAAAAATGTTTTATATAATTTTTTTTTTGAACAAACAAATCAAAAAAGTTTAATGTTTCTCATCAATGGGATTTTTAGTTTTGGAGATATCAAAAAATGTCAAAAATGTATGTTTTTATATTTTCCTGATACCAAAGTGAAATCATCCATACTCAACACGCTTTCACAATCTTGCGTATTTTTAAAATATTTCGGCTACATTGTGTTTTGTCAACATATAATTTGGGGTCACACTAATGTTCATATGTATACCTTAATTGTCGACACTAGAACTCTTTTTATTTTGGTCTTTCAATAAACAGTGCTGATAAATTAAGTGGAAGTAGCAGCAGCATTTGCAAGAGTATATTTTCACTTCTTATATATTGAACAAGAGGCCTACCTATAATGAGCTTACATTTGTTTTTTAAATTACTACCGTGTTTTTTTTAGTTTTTAACCAAATATAAAGGTCATATCACATTCAAAGGTATATATGTAAATGCTTAAGCTAATACAACACAATTTGGGATTCTATTTCTGAGGGTAAACAAATTTTGAATTGATGATATGATGTCTTTTGACTGTCGTAACTCAAAAACGATATTAAAAAATAATAATTTTTGTGTATTTTTTTTTTTATAAAATTCCTCAAGTTTCATTTAAGAAATATAAGGCCGACCACAACCGCTTGTACGTTCAATTAAAGATTGTTATGATCGTTACAAGATTTATTTAAATAACAATAAGTACCAGCTATTATAAAATAAAATTTTTTGTATATATTTAAATATTTCGCGCTCTTTACTGTAAAAATCATTATTTTTTAATTATTCTGCGCATACAAAGAGTGTCATAATTTCTACATTTATCCATAGAACTGTTACATGTGGGCGTTGTTTTCTACGTTAGAATGTTAGCTACTTAATTATAAAAAAATATGTTTTCTGATTTTTTTCTATTTTTTATCATTTTTTTCCTGCCAGCTTTTTTGAAAAAAAAAAATAAATGTTTTCGAGACTGTACCTTTAAGCTTATATTACCGGACATATCTTTCTAAAATAAGAGTTCACATATTTAGGAAACTATCGGCGAAAATTCGAATTTTAGTAAAAAAATTAAATTTTCCAAAATTAGAGTACAAATATTTAAGTACTTTCGACAAAAACTGGAATTCTAGTAAAAAATAACTCATTCCTTGCCACTGTACTCGTTTGATTGGTGACACTGAATAATGCATATTTTGGACAATTACACAGTGCAACACGAAAAAAAATAACCATATACGGACACCGCTACATGCAAGTTTTTTGCGATTTTGACCTTGAAGATGAAGTTTTTTTGATTTTATATGTTCACAATTTTTGTTCTTTATGACAAGAGCTAGAACTTTGCCTCAGAGAGTAAATCAAAATTCCGAACGGTTTGCAAGATATGAGCCTGAGAATATGATCACTTTTTTCCAAAAATTACACCGAGGCCTCAAATCTCTGGGGGCCCATAAAAAAAAAGTGCATGACTTTGGGGGAAACAAAAAAACACGGGTCTTTTTTTTTTGGTCTTTTATCATGTAGCGGTGTCCGTATATGGTTATTTTGAAATGACTTCAAAAATGTTGCACAGTGTTATCGTATTGATTGTTTACATTGGGGTCTTAAGATGGTGTGTATCCCAATGTCAATGCATATAAAGTGTAATGTCACATTTGTGGTTTATACCCGACTAATTGGATATACTCATACCTCATCACCGTAAATAAAAACGTTTAAACTTTACCGAAATGGTCGAATCTTATATACCCCCCACCACAGAGTGCACAGTACTACCGGCAGATTAGTGGCTGTCGACTTTACATAGAAGTACGGAACCATATTAGGAAAATTGTGATATTTCTTATACACATTACTATATTTATTTACTATTTCAAACTATATATTTCATTGCTTCATTATTATAATAATAATAGTTCATAGCTTTATATAAATATAATATAAGAATTGTAATCAAAAAGTGAACATGAGGCAGCAATTTACAAAAATATGCCCTAAATATCAGGTTATTGTCAGACGTCATTATGGAGAAATTAGGGAGAAATTTTCCCCCAGTTGCAATTTCTTGATTCAGCTACAAAGTGACTGAAAGGTATAAATTTCAAATATTCGTTATGTTTCGAGTCCACATTGGAATGTATACATCTAATTTCATGATTCTAGGTGCATCCGTTTGGTTGGTACCAGTTTTATTTTTTTCATTTGACCCTAAACGTACGAAATTGGAGAAATACTCATATTTTGCGTGTCTATGAAGACAGATGAGTGTGAACACTGAATTTCATGAGTCTAGCCACAGACGTTTTTGGTACAAATTTTATCCCGTTTTGATCCTTAAGGTATGATTATCGGAATATATCTTTATTTATTTTTTCGCACAGTCAGAGCAAGTTACACATCGATTTTCGTGATTTCAGCCGTTTGGTTGGTACCTTTTTACCAATTTTTGGTACCCTTTGCCCAATTTTCTGCCTAAAATTCTGAAAAATTCCTCTATGTTTTTCGTCTAGACAATTAGATGAATGCATACCCTGAATTTCATGATTTTAACCTCAGCGGTTTGGTTGGTACCATTTTTATCCCTCTTTTCCAATCCCTCTATTTTACGTGTCTACGTAATTATAGGAATGTACACACCGAATTTCATGTTTCTAGCTGTTGTATTATCATTGGTACTATTTTTATCCCTTCACCCGCTAAATATTTTTTGTACTTTTTGGTGATTACACTTTACTCGAGGAAGGTACGAAACAAATTTCAAGTGTATAAAAATCTGAAATTTTCAAAAAATAGCTTAAATAATCTAAATATTAGGGGTATTTTCATTCCTTGTTGGGCCGATTTCGACCACTTTCAATCCCAAACGATCCGCAACCATAAGACACATTTAGGGAACATTTGAACCTCCTAGCTCATTTCGTTCGGCCTCTATCGTGCTTTCAACAGACAGACAGACGGCCATGGCTAAATCGTCTTAGAATTTTAACACGATCCAGAATATATATACTTTATGTGGTCTCCGTTGAATATTTCAAGGTGTTACAATCGGAATGACAAAGTAAATATAACCCCATCCTGGAGGTGGAGCGTATAAAAATCAAGGTGGTGGAACATCTTAAGGCACTACTTGACACTTGAGTAAATGTGGCCAAGTAAACGAACTATAGCAATTTGGTTGGTACGATTTTTTCTGAGAAATGTACACACCGAATATCACGATGCTAGCTTTTATACTTAAGTTTGACCCTTTTGTACCCCCTTTTGTCCCACTCACCGCTTAAAATTAGAAATTTCGAAAAATCAAAAAAAAAAAATACTGAATTTCACGTCAACCCTTGTTATACAGAGTATTATGTTTTTGTGCATTTGTTTGTAACACCCAAAAGGAAGCAAGATAGACCAATTGTTAATTATACCGATCGATTTAGCGTCACTTTTTGAATTGATTTAACGATGTCCGTCTGTCTGTCTGTCCATCTTGTAATCAGAGTACAGGTCGCAATTGTATCCAGAACCAAATGAAACATTGCATAACGAAGTTTTTCGGCATAAGGACGAACGCTATTTAATTTGAAGAAAATCGGTTCAGATTTAGATATAGCCACCATTCGAATTTCACTCCCGATTTGACTCTTTTCACTCTATATACCACATATTTTAACAGATTTTCTTCAAAATTGGCAAAATATCTTATATTTCAACTACAAACACCCATTGCGAAAATAGGTCAGATCGGTTCAGATTTATATATAGCTTCCATACAAATTTCGCTCCAATTTGAGTTTTTCCACTCTAGAAACCACATATTTTATCGGATTGTTTTCAAATTTATCAAAACATCTTATGTTTAAGCTAGGAACCTGTGCTGAATATGTGTAAGATCGGTTCAGATTTATATATAGCTCCCATTCAAATTTCGCTCCCGATTTGACTTTTTCTGCTCTGGAAACCACATGTTTTAACAGATTTTCTTCAAATTTGGCAAATTATCTTATATTTCAACTAGAAACACCCATGGTTAAAATCTGTCAGATCGGTTCAGATTTATATATAGCTCCCACACAAATTTCACTCCCGATTACACTTTTTCCGCTCTATAAACCACATATTTTAACTGATTCTCTTCAAATCATGCAAAATACCTTATATTTCAATTACAAACACCCATAGTGAGAATAGGTCAAATTTCGTTCCCGGCTTGACTTTATCCGCCACAGAAACCACGTATTTTCACTGAATTTCTTCAAATTGAGCATAACACGTTATACATGAACTGGAAGAACCTATTGTGCAAATGGGTGACTTCACTCCACTTTAGATATAGCCCCGATACAAATATTCTTCTCGATTTGGCAATTTGTGTCAGGTCATATTAGCCTATGTTTAGGAAACATACAAAAGGTGTGATGTTTATCTTTTTTGTCCTATTTCACATTGTTCGAAACTACTTCCCATTCGTTGTTACTATTTTAATGCACACAACTGCTAACAATAAGATGTGCTCGTCCATGTGTGAATTAGATTGGGTTTATCTTATCCTACTAAAAATTAAACATTAAAATTATATACATGATGAAATTAGTTTATGCTGCACTTCTACGTAAAATCGATATGCTCTATCTGTTGCTAATATAGAGAACTGCACTCCACGATGGAGGTTATATAAGATTCCACCAGTCCATTTTTCCTTGTTTCCATTATTTTCGTTGACATCGTTTCAACCTTTTTGCACAATAAAACAATTTAATTGTTAATTCTTGAATAGTAATACCATGTTTACCATAAAGTAGTGTACCCACTACAATGTACACTCTCCTTTCCTTGAAATGTCCACACTCACTCACTCTCTCCACACACACACAAAATGCACAAAAAAAACCAAAATCTCTTGTATGCTGCTGTTGCATTATGTATGTAATCGAGGACGCACGCTATCGTGGTCAAAGGTAACTTTTATATTATTTCGAAAGTTCTGGTCACAATATGTCAACCACAACGACGACAAAAACAACAGCAATAAAAAACAACACCACAAACAGCAATATGTCGGACAGTGACAGCAGACAAGGAAGAGCCAGTCATCAAAGGGGGCAACGCAACTACAAAAAACACTTTCGCCGGGATACATGATACACCACGCCGTCCCACAACACTCGTGCCG
>CANDYM010000314.1:0-76974 GCA_947397865.1 Polietes domitor
ACTGCGCCTCAAATGGTCCATCCGCTTGGTCCAATTTTGGCATACTCTTTCCAACATTTCGACCGGTATCTCACGAAAAAATGCTTCAATGTTGTCTTCCAATGCATCAATTGAAGCGGGCTTGTCTGTATAGACATGAGCTTTAACATAGCCCCACAAAAAATAGTCTAAAGGCGTCTCTAGGCGGCCAATTGACCGGTCCCGAACGTGAAATAAAATGTTCACCGAACTCGCCTCTCAATAAGCCCATTGTTGCGCGTGCTGTGTGGCATGTGGCACCGTCTTGTTGAACCCAATGTCATGCAAGTCAAGCTCTTGCATTTTGGGCAAAAAAAAGTTGGATATCATCTCACGGTAGCGCTCACCATTCACAGTGACGCCACCAGCACATAAACCGCACCAAACTGTGACTTTTTATGGATGCATTGGTAGCTCTGGCAATGCTTCTGGCTGATATTCACTCCAAAATCGACAATTCTGCCTATTTACGTACCCATTGGGCCGAAAATGAGCTTCGTCGCTGAACACAATTTTTCGAACTCGAACTTTCTTAACAGAGCACGCATTTTGATAATAAAATTCAATAATTTGCAAGCGTTGTTCGTTTGTAAGACGATTCATGGTTAAATCATAGACCAAACTGAAGATGTTTGTCAGCTGTTTAAACCAGTGTTGCCAAAAAGATAATAGCTAAAAAATCACCCTTTATAAGCTGGCGTGTAATTTTGCTGTAATGCGGGAAGAGCATTACTTACAACTTTTGTGTCTTATTTCGTAAAATATTTTAATCCTTAAATGTCCTTTTTGAAAGGACTTTTTTTATTTTCTCGGAAAAGGGGTAAAATTGACCCATAAACCTCCTCTAGAGGGTTAAGATCTTCAACAAAAATGATCCTCATAAAATTCCACAATATAGTTCTGACAATAAGAATTCTGTCAGACACTAACTTACAACACTTTTTTCGCTTAGTATAATACTCCCTTCAACAAAAAAATTAAAACTTTGATCCACTGTAAAAAGATACACAGACCAGCTGCAAAAATGGTCTACTCAACATGCCCTTTCAGAATTATATGGTCGCTATTCTATTCCATTCAAAAAGTCTTAATTTGTTGGACAGTGTAATCAAATCTTTAATATACGTTTGAAAATTTTCAAAAATTTGAAGAAGGAATTTGTAAAACATTTTCTGGCTTTCTAAACACAAAGACGATACTAAAATTTGTATGGATATTTTTAAAACGTTTTAGCTTTTAGCCATATATTTGCGATTACGACAACAAAGTGATTTAGAAACAGTTCACAAAAAAAAATAAAAAAAAATTTTTTTTCCAAAAAATATTTTGTTCTATTTTTTGCTATCTACTATTCTAAATGGGTATATGAAAAAAAATCTATGGATAAATCTTTATTAATACAAAAGAGTTTTAAAAAAATTATGATTTCTTAATTTCTGTATAATATCTGGCATCTTAGCGAATGCCTACTTGAAGGAAATACATGGATAAATATAGACGTTATAGATATTTTTCGTATAACATTCGTAGTGGTTTAGGAACAGTCTCCAAACAAAAATATTTTTCTTCAACTGGTATTTCTACATTTATAACATTTAGGTTATCCTCAAAAAGTCAATTTTTCTTCGGTAGGATCCCATCTGTTATAATGTAAAAGAAAATATTCAGTTATATAATTTGAAAAGCGGCTTTTCGGCCTATTTAATCAAAAAATTTAAATATCATAAGGGCCATACTAAAGTTCGACCGAATAATCGGCTTCGGCCAAATACCGGCAGTCGACAAACAAAGGGCGATTAGCCGAAGCCAAATACTTAGGATTATGATGATTATAGTTTTTACAATTTTCCATTGATGTTGATAATAAATATTTCCTTTTTATTGCAGCCAGTTCAATTTAAGTCGATGTTTAAAAGCAGCAAGCAGCTGTTCGGAATAATATTTTAAACCCATTGAATGAGAATTACTGTTGAGCCCACGGTAAAATCCGATAAACGATAATATAAAACCTGTATGACAGTTTATATGCCATACAAATTATCAAGTTGTTTCTTGATTTCATTCAAAGAGATTTCATGAAAAGTAATAATTTGTCATAGCTGCGTGAAATCCATATTTATACATTTTTATTATAAACTGTTAGTTTCGTCTTGTACTATTTGGCAACAGTTAGTTACATTTACATTACCCATGGATCCATTTATTTATTTATTGATTCATGTTACTTATTGAACTGTCATCGTATTCGAAAGATAAAACTATCCGCAAGATTAAGACGACTCGAGGTATATTATTTCACGAGCCAGGGTTGTCAGATTATTTTGTACCTCTATCGCCAAAGCAATTGTCAAAATCGCCAAAAACCGCCAAATTTAAACAACTTCAGTTTTTGTTAACAAATCGACAAATTCAATTTTATATTTAGTTCTTATAAAAAGTGTATGGAATCCAGATATAATATTTGAATTGAATATTTTCAAGATTTCATGATAAAGAAATAAAACATATTTTATTGGTATTTATTATTCTTAATACAAGTTAAAAATTTTCTTAGGCAATTCATAATGCAGAATACACTTTCAACGCAGAAAATACTGGTTAAAAAACATTAAAACATTAACATTAAAAAATATACTTTTTCTCCTTTATGAAGCAGTTTCTAATATTGAGTTGAGTCTCCTAAATATTATTTCAGGTATTTTAGATGGAACGAAAAAGTAAAAGCATTTAGATGCATTCTGAAAAATCTTTTTTCGTAGAAAAGTCAATACATGCATTCGTTGAAAAATATTGTTTAAGGTCGTCTACAATCATTACAGTTTTTTAATTATTATTTTTTTTCAATTCTAAAATGTACATGGTTTGCTTTAATCGACGGGAATACGCTTATTTTTTTGACTTTTTTAAGAATACCACAAAAGTTAACAAAATACAATTATCTTTAAAATAAGCCTTCGTTATTTGAATGTACCTATGCGTTTTCATACAATACCATTTTCAATGTTAGGAACAACCTTTTATTTTGATTTTACTAATTCTCAATTGGTCATATCTTTAAGAAATTCTTTTTTCGTTCTCTATAAATCAAATATTTTATAGAGTGCAGTTATTCTTCTAAGTAGCAAATCGGAATCGGAAATGGTAATTTAAAAAGTTTTCTTTACAAAGTAACGCCAATAAAATAAAATCGGATAAAAGATTTAATTTTTTTAAATTAGCCATGAAAATCGCCAACTATTTTATAAATCACCAAAAAAGCGCCATGCGATCAAACATATTTAAAATTCTACACGTTTGGAGAGAAATCGCCATATCTGACAGCCCTGTCATGAGCTTATCGATTTTAGCGTAAAAATAAATGTTTAAAAAAATAATTTGGTTTGGAAAAAAGATTAAATTTAAATTAATGATTAAAAAAAGATTAAATACCAATGCTTCTTTGAGAAAGAAAAATTTGCAACATTTATCGGACTTATATTTCTTTAACACTGAATAACTAAGCTGTGATAACAAAATCCTGAATAAAACGTCAAAATTTCATTCAAAATATTTCTTTTAATTGTCGCTAAAGCAATATCAATGTATGTATGAAAAAAATTACGAAAAAAAAATTTTAAGTCAAAAATATTGGACTTAGCTTGGAAAATTATCCAATGTAAGTCAAATTTATGGTTGTCGAGGCTAAGTCCAAAAATGTAAACAAAAAAATATTTTTTTGAAAATTTGTTTTGATACAAATACTTATATTGTAATCGAGACAATGTGCAAAAATATTTTTTTACTTTGAGTAAAAAATAACTTATTATTAACGTTTTTGTTATTGCAGCTTGTTATCCTGGGTTAAAGAAAACCAGCCCTATTAGTACTATTATTAGTTCCAAATGTCTTCCTTTTTTACACAAATGTTCGCCCTACAAAAATGTTCATATGGTAACACTGGTGGTAATATGCACTTAAAGGTTTACAAAACCTTGACAGCCCAAAAATAGATATAAAAAGGAATTTTGATTGTGCAGCCATTTTGAAAATATTAAAAGAAATATAAAATTGGAAAGTGGCGGAAAGCCTGAAATCACTTGCGGTGTTGTTCACGTTTCGTCCACTAGGCATCATCTGATTCAAACAAATTTTTTCGTATTTAATAAGGATCGTATGATCGTCTATCGTATTTTTGTTTTAAAAAATGGTAGCTGCTTGAAAAAAATTCAATTAAAAAACTGAAATTTTGATCAAAATGTTAGGCAAACAAATTGCATAACTTTTGAATAGGACTTTAAATAAATAATGGCAGATAGACAATGTCGTTACAAATAAAAAATAAATATTATGCACACCAGTTTGAAAAAAGTCGTTTCGAGAAAGCCGCGTCAATTTCTAAGCGTGGTAATTTCGAAAATAACTTGAATTTCCTTATGCGGAGACACCTAAAATATTCTTTAAAGTATATAGGATTTTTTATAGAAAACAAAAAAAAGAAAAAAAAATTTATAGAAAACAAAAAAAAAATCTTTTAAAAATTTTCCTCCGAAAACACCTAATGTCGTCTTTAGAGAAATTTCAATGGTATGGTGGTAATAGAAATTTGATATTTTGTTAAAAATTAAAAATTATTTTTTCACATTGTTGCCAACTACACTATGAATAAATGTATCAAAACAAATTTTCAAAAAAAATATTTTATGTTGACTTTATTGGACTTAGCCTCGATAACCATAATTTTGACTTACATTGTATAATTACACTACTCAACAAAATGAAAAAAATTTCATGTACTCCGGATGCGATAATTTTTTCTGTGTAGATAACCTTGACATGAGCTCGAAAAACGCAATAAATTTTTTTTTTCATTTGGTTTTTTTTTTATTTTTTTTTTTTAAATTTTAAAAATTTTTTTTGGTTAATTTGTTTCGTCCGACATAACTCGGGAACCACTAGCCCGATTTAATTGAATTAAATTTTAAAAACTTTAAAACTACAATTCCCTTAATCTGTTCATATATTGTTTTCCTATACAAGCAACAGTTTCCAAGTTAAAAATGAATATATAAAGGAAAAAACTTATTTTTTGCCTAAAGATTTAATTTTTTTTTTTAAAATCCATAAAAAATCCAAAATGAAAAAAAATGTCAAATCTTATTACTTTTACGTAAAGTCACATAACCTATGAGCAAAATGAGACAAAGATCATGAAAATCGATGCACGCGTTTCGCTTTTATTCGCAATTGAGTAAAGGTATGAATTTCAAAAATTTGCTCGACATATGCACAACTTTGTCTATGGTAAGGTTTTTTCTTTTTTTTGATTCTCAGAATTAACAAAACGGAATAAACAAAGGGTTATTTAATTTTTATGATTGATTGATTTTTATGATAACCATAATTTTGACTTACATTGTATAATTATTAGACAGCGGAATTTTATGCAAAACTCAATTATAGTCTGATTGAGCTCAAATTTGGTATTTAGGTGAATTTTAATGCCAGAAATCGAATTGCGACTGCATATCTAAAACATGAATTTTTTATGCAATAACATATGTAGTGAATATGCAAAAAATATTGCATATTATAATATGCATTTATAAGATGAGTTTAAAATCGCATATCTTTATTTATTTTTTTAAATTTTTGGATAGACAACAATATTTTTTTACTTTGCATTTAATTGCAGAGTATAAAAATGATGATTTTTTGTAACAAGTAACACACCCAGCAATACACACTTTACAAATTAGAGATTAATCGATAAATTTGCCGAAACTGGGTCTGTTAGTGATGTAAAGACAACATCGCGCCATCGACCAGGTCGATCGACCGAAAATGTCGCAGCTGTACGTGATGATGTCGCTCAAACTCCATCCACCTCAATTCGACACCGAGCTCAGCAAATTGGTGTCTCCAAATCCAATTTGCAGCGAATTTTGACGAAAGATTTGCATCTTCATGCATACAAAGTTCAATTGACTCAGGAACTGAAGCCAACTGACCATGGACAGCGAAGGGAGTTCGTTAATTGGGTATTGGAGAGACAACATGAAAATGCTGATTTTGCCGATAAAATCATCTTCAGTGACGAGGCCCATTTTCATCTTGATGCCTTCGGCAATAGGCAGAATTGTCGCATTTGGGGTGCGGAAAATCCTCGAGTGATTCACGAGAAGCAAATGCATCCTCAACGTGTCACTGTGTGGAGTGGTTTTTGGGCTGGAGGAATCATTGGACCTTTTTTTATGAAAATGAGGCAGGTCAAGCGCAAACAGTCAATGGTGTTCGGTATCGTGAAATGATAACCAGTTTTTTCTTGCCTAGAATTGAAGAAATGAATGTGGAGGGCATGTGGTTCCAACAAGACGGCGCCACATGTCATACAGCCAGAGAAACAATTCAATTGCTGCATCAGTCATTTCCCGGTCGTGTTATTTCGCGTTTTGGAGATCAGAATTGGCCGCCTAGATCGTGCGATTTAACACCATTAGATTTTTTTCTTTGGGGTTTTTTGAAGTCGATGGTTTACGCGAATAAGCCGACGACGACTCAAGCCTTAAAAGACGAAATTGGACGCTGCATTAATGAAATACCGCAGCATTCATGCAAAACGGTCATTGAAAATGTCATTAAAAGATCGCGTGCATGCCAGCAAAGCCGCGGCGGCCATCTGCACGATATATTGTTCCATACATAACCTCATTCTGTCTACTTTACGATATAATAAAGTTTCACGATTTTTTCTTAAATATCTGTGTTTTATTTAAAATTAAAAAATTGCGCTCTTCTTGGGACACCCTTATAAAATATACAGGGATTTATAAGATTAAAAATTTTTGCATATATTTAACATATGTTCGATTTATGCAAATATGCACTTTGCATAAAATATGCAAAATATTGAAAAATATGTTTATATATTTCGAATAAATTTTTGATGAAAAACATTTGTAAAGCATTACCATTTCGATACAACCATCCAAACAAAATATGCAATTGCATATATTCCGCTGTCTAATAATTACCCAGGCTAAATCTAAAATTTTTAACACAAAATTATTTTTTCCAAATTTTGTTTTCACACTCACATTGATTTTGCTTTTGGCGACAATTTTAAAAAATGATTTTTTATTTTGAGTGAAATTTTAACATTTTATTTAGATATTTGTTATCGCAGCTTAGTTAATGAAAAACAGTCATAATAACTTTAACAAAATTACCCATACGCCCCAACAAACGCTGGGAGCACTGCCCTGATTAATCTCCTTAAATTCACATGGCCACAATTATTCTAAATAGCCAATGATGTCAATGTAATTTACTTTCTCAATAAATTCAATAAAGACGAAATTGCAATAAATTCAAACTTTTGTTCACAAAATTTCTTTAAAATCTATATTCTTCTTAAGGGAACTACACACCCACATTCCACTCCCATCCTCATCCTCCAACAACAATATTTTACAGAAAACTTTTTGCGTTGAGACGAAATCCTGTTCCTGCTCCTGTTCTTTATGATTATTATGGTTATTGTTGTTCTTGTTCTTGTTTGTTGTTCAAACAGCAACGTAGACGTTGAGGAAGATGAAGATGATGATGAAGAATAACACTGAACTGAAACTCCATTAAAACACAACTGTTACCGCTGGCAAGTTGGCAAAGAAAATTTATATTGATTGACCTTCACAGGGAAGTTTTCAAATGAACTATAATTCAGCTGTCATTATCACCGATGAAGTTAAGCCAGGGCCTCCATCAGCACCTCCCCATCCTCATACACTTTTTTAAGGATATTGCTGGCTGAACATTAATTAACCCTGATAGAGTGGGCAACATTAATCATTATTAAAAATATTTTAAAGTAGGGCACCAAACAAATAAATAAACAACAATCCTTGAGAAAGGGCTTTTATTTTGTTGTGCGGCGGGGAGGGGGTGGTTAGAGTCTGCCATAATCTTAGCGAGGTTTGCCGGGTCATGTCTGTCTGTTGTATTAAAGCCAATTGGTCTTTCATTTATTGTTAAACTGTGCCTGTTTAGATTCCCCATTGTCTGTGTGTGTGGGAATCCTTTTTTGTTTTTATATATTTTGTGGGGAGCGGGGTGGGGGATAGATTGGAATTAAAAACAAACAAACAAACATTTGTCTGGGTTGTTAAGGTCTAGTTGCGTGGGGGGAAAGGGGTTTAAAAAGGACTCGATTTTAAGGGATTCCTTCCTTTCTTCATTCATTTTCTGCTGTGTCAAGTGTGAGAGTCTATGAGAATGTCTGCCCAAGACAATCCTGGGGTATTTGAAATTGGCATTTTTTGCGCCAGGACTTCTTTCCGAAATCCTTGTAAAATTTTTTTTGCTACTGAAACCTCTGATATTGTATGTTGGTGTATGTGATGTGTTGTGGGTATTTACCTTTGGGATAACAAATCATAAAGTTTATGATTTGTGGGCAACTGTGGCAACTGGCTTCGGGTTGCTTGGGTTCCTGGGCTTACACAAGAGCACACACACAGTTTGGCTTAGTTTTCAACTACAAATCAACGCTGGCTGGCTGGTTCTTTGGTGTTGCCGTTGTTGTTGTTGGTGGTGTTATTTTGGTAGTAAGTTACCCTTACCGGGGGAAATTTATGGGTTTTTATGTTTTGACTTTTTGGCGTTTTTTTGCTCTTGCTCTTCCTTGGGTTTTCTTCGAGCTTGGGCTACAACTGGCAGTGGGCGTAAAAGTTTTCGGGGCCAGCCATGTAACAAACTTTAAACATTTTTCATCGTGATTTCAACACAATAAAGCACACACAATCACAACTTTATTTTATTTTATTTTCTTGGTATTTTTTGCTTTCGTCTGCTGCTGCTGCTCTAGCAAAACTCTATAGATTTGGGATTTATGAATTGAAAGCGAACTTTTCGCTCGTGCAATCTTTTGGTTGTTTTCACACATACACTCACTCACACGCACAATTTTCGTTACTTTATCCCCGGTTTTTGGTTTCTATTTTTTCTTGCCTGAAAACGAAGAGCGAGGCTACGCGATGTTTGACTTGTTAAGCAACGACAACATAAACAACAAAAAACCGACTCCTTAGCACAGCCAATACTTGTCGTCTTTGAATTCACGATGTTAGTGGTGGCTAAGGCTATAAACGAGGATGCTTAACGGCAAATTTTTTCTGATTTTTACTCACTTCTTCTTTTTTAAAATATATTATTATATCCTTTTTATTTATTTCTTTTGTTGGTTATGAATTTCTTTAAAATTTTCCTTGAAATCGTCAGCAGATATCTCGGGTTTTTCGAACACTTTCGTTTTGGTTTATTTTTTTGTTTTGAACTCGGCGGCGTAAATGCGTTAACTACTACTCCGTGCTGAGTTTTACATCTATTCGTTTTGACATTATCATTATAACTGAAAATTGTGAAGTTACTTCGTCGTGTATCTCTATTTTTTGTTTGCCTTTTCGTGTTCTTCTCTGCCTTATCTCGCTGAGTGTGTGTGCGCGTTTTTTTTTGCTTTTCATCTTCTAAAACGAGTCATGTTCAGCTGGTTGTCGTACACAATGTTTTCGCTCCCCGAAAATTATGCCAAAAACCAATGGGGGGAAGGCAAAGCCACGGCCAGGCAAAGGCAAAGGAAACGGGCAACGACACAACAATGTTTTAATCTTTTAGCACAGAACGAACAATCGTTTTGCAGATAACTCTCTGGCACACAATGAGATAATATTACTCTCTTGCTCTCTCAGAAATTTCATATCCTTACACAGCTTACTTTTGCCTTTAGATATATTTCTAAATATGCTATACTCGGTAAAAATACGACACGACACACAACATTCACAAGGAATGTATAGGAATTCTTGTTCTCGCTCTTCTGCTCTGTTGTAAGGACAAAGAGAGACATTGAAAGTATCCTGCAGATAATTTTTTAGTACAACCGTGAAACACACCGAGAGAGACAGACAGAGAGAGAGAACAGAGAAACGGATTGTCGGAGAGCGTGATTTTATTGTTATGCTAGGAATGTTATGCCATGAAACATTTCACCCACTTAGGAACGTTGTGGTTTTGGCTCAGAACGAAGCAGGCCGTGCGAACATGTTTCTTGTTCGTTCAGCCCGACAGGGAATGAAACGCATTCCAGTGGTTGTGGGCCATCCACTGCCTTGCTGAATATTATAGCGTAATTTTGTATGGCAAATGTTAGATGAATTTCCCCCTATTCTTGAGACAGTTTATTTACATTTGCAATCTTATATTCAAGGTATTTATGTTGATGAATTATGTCTCAGCGTTTGACGTCATATACGAATACCTTGGAGACCTAATAAAGGGCCCAAATTACAATCAAAAGTTCAGCAAATGTTGAGCAATAAAATAGTTATTTTTATTTTAGTCAACGTTATAATTATTTCATATAATTATTAACAATCCGTCGCTCCCATGTGGAACATCTATCTGCAGTTACAGTGCTGTGTTTCAAAAATATTTACTCAAAATATTTGGCATTTAAAATTGGGAGACAGCGTTACCATTTAATACTACACATTAAAAAAAATGTCTTATATTACGAGCAAAGATTTTTGCTGACATGACCAGTCATTATTATTTCGAGACGTTGTACATTTCATTCAAAAGACTATCAAAATATCTTTCAAGCGCACGGCATTTAAAAAAGTCGTTACACTTGCACCAGGTGGTATAAGTATGTCTGATAGAGTTAATTGGCAGTTTCAGTTTTTTATTTCTTATTCCAGTTGCATGGCGCAGTAGGGCTATAAAGTTTCAAAGTATGAGGAAATAAGAAACTGAAAACGCCAATTAATTCCGTTTCGCCTATAGTTTCAGATGTATGGCTATACAAATTATATCGTTCCTAGATCAAGCCGTCCCATGGAAATTATTTATTTATTATTTATGCATTTTTGCCAAAATTTTTTACCGAATTAATAGACCATTGAGAGCGCTTTCAATATAATTTCTCGTCTGAGAATAACTTACTGAAATTATTGGACGTTAATAGTATTTTTTGTGGTCCTTCATAGTGATAACTGAAAGCTTTTACGTATTTTGTGTACGGGCTACTTCTATAGAAAAAATAATTAATTTTTTATTGTAAAATAATTTTTTGAATAATTTATTATTATTCGGTATTTTCATTCCAAAAAGAGCAACATAGATGAATTTTTGAAAACTTGGGGAATAGTGACATTCAGTGTACATAATAATCTGAATACGTAGTCCAATTATATATATCATATTTAAAACAAGTAAGGAAAGGTTAAAGTCGGGCGGGGCCGACTATATAATACCCAACACCTACACCCTACACCCTACACCCAACTCCCTGCCTATATACCTCGCTTTTATTACTAAACCCTGATGTTTCATGGAGCAATTTTATGCAGTGCATATAAATTATACAGTATTATTATAAATTAATCTTTAGTCATATTTAACAAAAATGGTAAAAATTTGATCCAATTTCCCGGGATACAAATACAAATTAAACAGTAGTAATAGGATGAATCGGACAGACATTTGAAAGGAGACCTATAACAACACTTGGGGCCTGGTCCAAAACATGGGCCTATACATTTCTCATTCACGGTAGGGATTCATAGTTGAATTATATCATGATCCGCCGTAAAACGTAGTTTCTAGAGCTGTATTAGAGTAGATTGGGACCGCATTTGGGTTATTCCAAAGTATGGACACATATATTTATCTTTGTATTCTTAGTTAAAATATAATATAATCTGCAAAATTTGAAAAAAACGATGTAAAATTTGCGTTCTTGAGGGGTAACAATTTAATGGGGCCATTTGTAAGGGCTCTACATTAAAAAGTGGTTCCATATAGATCACTTTCAAAGTAGGTATTCTAAATTGAAATATGACATGATATGCAAAATTATATCGAGATCTAATGCACGATGTGGGTTCTAGAGATGTAATATAGTACAATGGGGCCCAATTTGTATGGGGGTTATACCAAAATATGGACCCATATATTTGACTTTCATAATATGTATTCTTACATTTGCATACAAAATGCAAAATTTGGCAAACTTTCGACGTAAACTGTGGGTCCTAGAGGGGTAGTAATAACAATGGGGGCCATTTGTAAGGGCGCTACATTAAAATGTGGGTCCATATAGATCATTTTCAAAGTAGGTATTCTTAGCATGAAATATGAATATAATATAATCTGCAAAGTTTGAAAAACTTCCGATGTAAAATGTGGGTCCTAGAGAGGTAATAATTCAAATGGGGGCCCACTTGTAAGGGCGCTACATTAAAAAGTGGGCCCATATAAATCACTTTCAAAGTAGGTATTCTTTATTGAAATACAACATGATCTGCAAAATTGTATCAAGATCCCGCGTAAGATGTAGGTTCTAGAGCGATAATAGTGTAAACTGGGGGCCCATTTGTATGGGGACTATTCCAAAACATTGACCTATAAAGCTGGCTTTCAAAATAGGTGCTTCTAGTCTAACTGTAACATTGTGTGGAAAATTTGATCGATGTAAAATGTGCATTTTAGAGCAGTAATATTCTAAATCGGATGTACATTTGTATGGGGGCTATATAGAAGCAAAGACCATGTCGTCCACTTTCACGTGAGCTGTTTCTAGTGGAAATATCACACGATACTGAAAATATGGTCATGATCCCATTTAAAATGTGTATTCTAGAGCAGTAATGGTGTAAATTATAGGGATATTTGTGTGGAGGCTATATCTAAAACTGAACCGATTTTCTTCAAATTCAATACCAATCGTCCATGACCAAAAAAGTTACTTCTGCCAAATTTCATGACAATCGGATAACAATTGCGACCTGTAGAGTGCGAACAAGCTTAGATAGACAGCAGACGAACGGACAGATATGCATCCTTAAATCGATTCAGCTGGTGATTCTAAGCCGATCCGTATACTTAATGGTGGGTCTAGCTCAATTATTTCTTGTTTTTACAAACATTTGACGCGAAACTAACATATAATACCCAAGTCCACGAAGTGGTGTAGGGTATACAAATTACCGTTAACGGCGAGCTTTACCGTGCCATGTTCAACGAATTTTTGTTCCTAAAATGCAAAAAAATGACATGGAAGACATTTGGTTTCAACAAGACGGTGATACATTTAAAAATCGAATAATTTGAAAATCGAATAATCAGCCTAAAATGTGATGTTAATTGGCCGTCTCGGAGTGGTGATTTTAGCCCTTTGGATTATTTTCTGTGAGGAGCCAATAAGTATAAATGTTACGCAAACCATCCAGAGACAATTGAAGCGTTGAACAATGAAATCGAAGTTGCCATTGAAGATATTCGAGCCAGAACAATCGAAAATGTACTAAGCCATTAAATTAAAACTGAAACTCAACTAAAATCCCCAGTCTTGTGTATTTATACTACCAAACGATTGTGACATTTCTTTAGATTTGGTCGGCATAAAATAAGTTAATAATTACTTTAATTTCCACAAAATTATTCACAGACATCATGTGGAATGTCGTGGAATGTCATGAAAGTTTGTTTTTATGCTGGCAATTCACAATCGATTCAGGACCATACGTCCAACTTTGTGAAATTGAACCCGATTTATTGAAAACATTTTCAGAAAAAGGGGATGACAGAATGGACAATGATTGTTTTTGGTAATTATAAATAGCGATATCAGTGGAAAAGAAATTTGTTATATATAATGACTAGCTTTTTATCCGGCGTTGCACGGGTTCATTCTTCCCTTTTCGTATGTTTTTGAAAATAAAATGAGTTTTAAAGTATAGTTTGTGTGGGCACTATAGGTCTAATGACCCATTTCAGTGGCCAAAAGTCGAAATTCTAACAGTACAATCGCTTTTATGCTGATATAATTTAATAAAAAATACATCAAAGTAAATAAAAATGAATTTGGTTTTTCAAAAAAAAAAAAATTTATTGCCTTTGTGTTACATGATGTCAAAGTTGGCAATATTAAGGTGTCAGTATAAAACTGTTAACGTGACATTTTTGGTTATTAATTTTGGAATGTGCGTTGCTATATTTTGCCAGGAAATAATATGAAGTATAAGTATAGAAAATGCAATTCTAAATATATATTCAATATTTTCAAAAAAACATTTGAAATTTGTCTTGGTGTGTAAAAAAATTAAAGAAGTTCAGTGCAGCCTTAGACTGATTATAGTAAATTGAAAATATAGTAATTATGTAAGCTTTTAAAAAGTTGGCAAGCTTCGGCACGAAAATGTAAAACGGAAAATAAAAAGTCGATTTGTTATGAATGTATTTAACCACATTTAACCATAAATCCACATTTGCACTTTTGTGCGCTTTTAGCTAGCGATGGAATTGAAGTAGGATTTATCAGTCTATACTATGTCAACATCCTAAAAGACTTGCACTTAGAAAACAATTTAGACTTAAGTTAAATAGATTATATGTAAGCAAAGCTATTAAATAAGGCTAAAGTAGGGTAGAACCGATATGATACACCATACCACTAACACATGGGCCTACATCTAGATTAATAGAAGGTCATCTTGATGAAAATAAGAGTAATGTGTCAAATTTGACCAGAATGGGGGAAATTTATATGGGGACTATATCTAAATCTGATCCGATTTTTTTCATTAACAGTTCAATAATGTTACAAATAGTTGACATGAAACTATAAACTCCCATCCTGATCTTATACCACACAAGAACCATATTCAATGAGGAGAACTTATGGCAATGGTGGAATACTGTGGTAAATTTCCTGATACTATCAACATACAAAAATCTCTTCCGATTTGACTTCTTTATATATAACACAAGAAAAATATAGAACAAATTTGGTAAAAATTTCATAATAGATACATTAAATTTTTAAATTTGCAAAAATGAATAGGATCATGTCTTTATATTTATATGGTCCATAAATTCGCGGATTTCAATCATGCAGGGGCATTGAATGTTGTGTAGGGTATAATATAGTGACCTACGTTCCAATGCAGCCTTTTTTGGTTATTTTTAGTTATGAGATGTTAAACAACTAAATTAACTCTTCTTGATCCCATGAAGGTTAAGGGCCGTGAATTTAATAGGCGCTCCGAAAGATTTATATTTTTTCTTAATTCTTCACAATTTACATTTTCCAAGCTATCTCTATACTTTTTTGTTAACATTATACCAGACTTTAAGTTTTATGACTTTTGGCCAGTGAAATAGGTCATTTGACCTATAGTGCACTGGTTAGCTGCTGTAAAATTTTCAGGCGAATCGGTCCACCGATTTGGCGTCCTATACGGAACATACAGACACACACACATATATATATATATATATATATATATATATATATTTCAAATATATTAGAATTTGTACTTATACGATTATAAATAGAATAATTTTAAATTAAAGACAACCCGAGATGATACTTATTTTTGATGTCAGACTGAGGGTTTATAAAGTTTGTACGGGTCTTTTCTGAAGCTCGAATGGAGGATCGGCTATAAAAATAGAATTGATTATTTTTTCAAATTTTTGGTTTTATTGCAAAGGTTGAACTTTGTCATTTAATAATGGAACTCAATATCATTAATATAAACACGTCTGGGTCGGCAGTACCTCAACCGATCAACCGAGTTTTTCCGTAAAGCCCAAACTCCACTCCAAACAGTGACTCCTTGTAGATGCATTGGCTTCTCAATCTGAACCCCATATGTGGCAATAGCCACCGAAATGTAAATGAGCTTCATGAAAGCTGAACTGAAGGTGTATCTCTCCACTTAAATTTCTTACAGTTTACGTTAAAGACTCAGTACTTTGGAAGTAAGTTATTAATATTTCCCAACTTAGTTCGAGTGTATTGCGTCTCCTTTTGCTAATGTCAAGCATAAACCTGAAAACAAAAATAAAATTGAATGTTATTCTACCTTTCAAAGTCAAAGTTCTCGGTAGTTCAAATTTTAAATTTTCCGCCCTTTACTTGACGTAAACCGAGTTTGTTTTTAAAGGACTTGACATTTTTGAAGGGTATAATTATTCAACAATTTACTGATTTTTTATTTCCTGAAAAACGCTCTATTAACACAAAATGTAAAGGGGACTCTTTGGACTCTTTTTTGTTGTTTTAGGAGGTGGAAAAATGTCCGTTCAAATTTTTATTCTTCAGACATAAACTTTTTTTACTACTTTTCTACTATATAATGTATACCCTCCACTATGGCATTATTGCATTTGCTTGTAACTTCCAAATGGAATCGAGCTAGACCCCTTGTTTAGTCATGCTCGTCTGCCTGTCCGTCCGTCTGTATGTTCGTCCCTCTGTCTTGGCTGATTTGTGTGCTTAATGAGGTTCAAATCGGGTCTTTAAGGAGCCTTTTTGAAGTATTGTATGCCACCAGCAGCGATGTTCTTAGTATTATTTCTTGTGTAAAGTAATAACTATCACTAATATTTATTAAGTTTTGCAGCACTCTGGTTCAATTTTTCTTTCAGAATGTTCAGTGTTCTGTTCATAGTCTCATCAATGAAAAAATAAATTGTCAACGCTGGCTGACATGAAGCGCCGTAAGTTATTCCCACTTTATCCGCCACAAAATAAAATCACATTTATTTCTACGTAATTTTTGAGAAAATTTTGAAGATTCTTAATATTGGGAGGGTACCTTGGCTTTTACTGCTCACTATATATATATATCTATATTAATTGGTTTCTTATGCATTTTTCTATAATTTACAAGCGACATGTTGACAATTTAACAAATTGAAGAGAACCACAGAACGGAACACATTTCATAGCACCCTGTAATATTTATGCTACAAAGGACTAATATTGATTCCACATAAGTTGTTAAATATTTCACAAAAAAATCCACTAACAAATATTTATATTACAAAATTCTCGATTTAAAAGAAACGCGCGTGCTTACCCATTGTATCTTAAACACGCCGAAGAGTAAAATAAAATTACAATTAAAAAACAATCCTTTTATTATTCCCTTATCACAACACTGTACACAGAGCGCAAACAACAACCCAAAGTATGATTGGTTGTTTGGGCCAACCGAACAAGACAAGGCTTACTTGCTTGTGCAGCAACACCGACGACGATGACGATGATAAAAACAAACGGCGGCAAATTTGGTCATCGCGAAGAGCGAGCAGAAGCAACAAGAACATTGGCCGCATCAATTTTGTCAGGGAAAGCACAGCACGCTCTCGCTGTTGGCATAATTTGTGGTAATGTTTTATTAGTCCACCGGGAAGCATTACACACTTCTTTTTTTTAAATGATTTATTTTAACGTGGTTAAATTGAACTGTGCGAGCCGGCCAAAAAAACGCATTGCGTTTTGGTCCGAGGGACCCAAAAAAAAAAAACGCTGCAAACCGAGATATGTTTGTTTTGGGCGATGGAAATGGAAGAAGGGTTTCGGCGGTCGAGTCTATGGATTGCGGGAAGGGGGAAAAGATGTGAAATAAGATTTATTGCTGGCCGCTGAAATGTAAGAAACGGCAACGACCACAAAACGAGATTGTTTTCCCCCAGTTGATTGTGATATGGAAAAATTAAAATTCATGAAAATTGAAAATTAATTGCCAACGAACTAAAAGTGGCCATAACATGAAGTTACGTTTTCACTTGAAAATTCTAGGCACGTTCTAAGAATGTTCACCCTCTTTGCGAGTTTACGTTTCGTTGCGCTGCCATATCACGCACGGACATCGTAACAAATGAAATTAGTCCATACTCTTGGACTTCCGCACCACTATGTGTGATGGCAGGGAATCTGTAATTTAGGCCTATCGGAATTGAAAGATTGTTGGCAACTGACTGAGAATTCGCAAAGAAAACGGAAGCTTTTCTTTGAATAAAAGTTGGGCGCATCTTTGTAGCCAATACAATATTCTACGCCAGTATTTGAGCCATTCGTGGAACCGGTGATTCTACACCCTGATATATTCATATTTGTCATACATATTTTTCCTTGAATCCTGTCTTCAGAAGCAGCTGTTGATTGATACAGCAACAAATGTTGGGTTGTTACCATTTGTATCCTCTTTTGACCTCTAAGAGTACAAATTTCGTAAGATTATTCTGGCATTCAAATATGTATACCTTTACACACTTAACGCCGGATTTTTCTTTTTGAAGATGCTAAAGGACTACTGTGGCCGTCGTTTTGAAGAGAACGGTGACTTCAAGTGGGTTAAGGTCTATAACAAAATATTTCAATGTAAATTTATTGTAACACTAAAATTATGCATTGAAAATATATATGATCTCCAATCAGTTTATAGGAATGATTTGGCAGAGTATTTAGAACCATTTATTTATTAACCAAAAAACGTTGAGCTGATATATTCATATATTCATATTAAAAGATACAAGGATTTCGAATTCATGGAAAATAAAAATCATCATCACAGGTAGTGATTTGTATTAAAGTATACCTATATTAACATAAGAAATATATAACTACTTTTAATTTTATTTTATATGGGAGGTGGCGTGTTTTGTGGGTGTATTTAAAAAAGGTTGTTAATCTATTATGAATTTAAAAGGGAGGTGTGCGAAATTTGAAGTTCCTAGCAATATTCCTTCTAATTTTTGCCGCAACTAGTATGAAAATATTCCACTGTTCAGTTTGGTAAAAAGAATTTTGAATCTTTTATATTATTTTTTAACTTAACTCAGTCATTATCCGCCCGATATTTATCTTTTAGGCATAATTCGAAAGGTATTAATTTCTTTTCTGCGTATTACACCGCGAGAGAGAACTTTTTGGAGTTGATCAAAACTGAAAGTAGACCCTATATACAGGAGAACGGTGTACTCAGTTTTCCATTTGGTGATTTTTTCTCCTTTTTACAGGACTTTTAATTTACAAAGGATATCTATGTTTTAATAAATCATTTTCGTATATCGTAGGGTATCAAATGAAAGAGAAGAATGTCTGCTAAAAATACTTATATATCTATGTTTTAATAAATCATTTTCGTGCATCGTAGGGTATCAAGTGAAAGAGAAGAATGTCTGCTAAAAATACTTTAAAATCACTGCTTATATCTGTAAAAGTTTAGCATTAACAATCATTTAAAATTTCCTAATTAAAACAAAAATAAATAAAATTTAACTTTATTTAATTAAAATGTTATCAATTTAGGAATTTATAGGAAAAACGTGATTTTTAATAGTGTTTTCAGAGGGTTTTTAGCTCAAATATTCCTATTTTTTGACCAATCGAAACAATATAGCATAATTTTTTGAATTGTGTAAACTGTTGCAATTTTTGCATGATTTGTCATTACTTTTAAAATATATCCTAAGTCTTTTGCGATTTTTCATTTTTATTTCTTTCGTTATTTACTTTTGATTTTTTGTACATGTTTTTTTACAGTTTTCGAACTTTGAAAATACAGTTTTTATGAGTTTTTATGACCACACTCAACCATACATATATTTGAACATATACGTCTTTCATTGTCCTGTGTGGGGAAAAATCATCAGTGATCCTTCTGTACAGAGTTCTTTCGTTAACATAGTGTTATCAGTTTCATATATACTTACATTTTTGATGATGATTTACGGATAAGATGATGTAAGGTGTGGTTCTCCTCCTTTCCTTTCTTCCTTCGTAAGAAGAAATTAATTGATCGAATAGCTGAAATTGAAATGTTTTCAAATCATAGAAAATCAATCAATCGATCACTTCTTAAACAACACAAAAACTGACAGTTTTTACACTAATTACATTGCTTTGATTTAAAAAATGATACATACTTTGCATTAAAATAAATTTTTGAAAGTTTGAAAAAATATATAAAAAAGACTCAACTAACAATAAACAAACTATTCAGGAAAATTAAAAACGTTAAAAACTCGAATTAAAATAAGAATAATATTTTTAATGCAGTTTGTAGTAAAAAAAATCGCCGAACTCAGTCATGTTATTTATACACTCCACGAGAGTATTATGCCTTTGTGCATTTGTTTCTAACACCCAAAAGGAAACGAGATAGAAACATTGTTAATTATACCGATCGACTTAGAATCACTTTTTGATGATCACAATGTCCGTCCGTCCGTCTGTCCATCTATTCTTGTAATCATGATACAGGTCGCAATTGTAGACATAACTAAATGAAACTTTGCACAATGAAGTTTTTCTGGACAAGGACGAACGCTGTTTAATTTGAAGAAAATCGGTTCAGATTTAGATATAGCCCCCATACGAATTTCACTCCCGATTTGACTCTTTTCACTCTAGATACCACATATATATTGTTTAAAATTGGCAAAATATCTTATATTTCAACTAGAAATACCTGTGGTAAAAATGTGTAAAAATTTCGCTCCCGATTTGACTTTTTCCGCTCCAGAAACCACATATTGTATCAGATTGTCTTCAGATTTGGCAAAACATCTTATATTTAAACTAGGAACATCTATGGTGAAAATAGGTCAAATCGGTTCAGATTTGGATATAGCCACATACAAATGTCGTTCCCGATTTTACTTTTTCCGTTCAAGAAACCACATATTGTAACCGATTTTCTTTAAAATTGGCACAACATCTTATAATCCAACTAGAAACAACTATGCTGAAAATGGGTAAGATCGGTTCAGATTTAGATATAGTCCCCATACAAATATTGCTCCCGAATCTTTAACCGATTTTGGCCAAACTTTAAATATAATATTTCACCAATAAACATATATGGCGAAAGCAAACAAATGTCCTTTTCGATTTAACATTTTTTTCAAACACATACATTTACATGATTCACAAAATGTTTGGGAGATGTCCATATGTCCATACTTTGGTATAACCCAAATGGGGTGCATTCTGCTCTATTACAGCAACATATGTAGGCGCATGTTTTTGTAAAGTCCTCAAGTGTTGTTATAGGTCCCCTTCAAATGTCCGTCCGATTCATTCTATTACCTCTGCATTATCTGTCATTATTGGATCTTGATAAATTTTTCCAGATCATGTTATATTAACTTTACTCTTTATTATTTACGATACTCATTAAATGTGACTAAAAATTAATTTATAGTAGCTGTATAATTTATATGAACTACATAAAATTGCTCCCATTAAATAACTGGGTTTAGTAATCAAAGCGAGGTATATACACAGGGAGTGGTGTAGGGTATTATACAGTTGACCCCGCCCGCCTTTAGCCTTTCCTTACTTGTTTTTTCTGTGTATAATTTCATATGTATATTAACCGGTTCAAGTATAACGGCTATTTTGAAAATTTGTCGCACGGTGTAATCCAACTAAAAATTGCCACAAGTAGGTGAAGCACGGAGGATATTCAATTTGCAGCAAGTCACTTTAGATATAGACCCCATAGATATGAAATAGAAATCGGTATAACTCCTTGGTATATGTCCCATACAAATATTCTTCCCTATTTCACTTTGTTCACCGAATTTAATCGACCCTTCCGGCTTTAAACTTTCCTTACGTGTTTGTAAATAAAATTATCCCAAAAAAAAAATCACCTGAATAAAGACGAACAATTTGTGAGCTAGCCGCTCCTGAAAATATCCTAAAAATTATGTTCTTCCAATGTAATTTTTAATGTAAATTGTCTAATTTTTCACTGGGACAAAGCATTTTGTAAATCATCAACGAACTGTCCAAGTTTTATTCGTAGGTGGTGAAACCAAATTTTTCGTGACATAGGATAACCTACATAGCTCTGATAATGTATTTTTGTCAACTTTAGAAATTCATAATAAAATAGAAAATTTCAATACGAAATAATATTTCCTTATTATGAATTTGAATTCGGTCATTATGCTTTTTATTCCCTCCACCCGAGGTATGTTCAATATATCATCTGACAGTGAACGCAAATACCAAACACAATTTGAAGTGATTTATGTTTTAATAATTTACAAACAAATAATTTTTAAAGTGGTAATTATTGTCCGTGTTCCTAGTTAAATAATAAAATTGCGCCGCTTTCACTTGTTTTTTTATTGTAAAAAATGTGTTGTACAGTGGCTGAGCTTATAAATTGCCCAATGTCGCCAATATACAACCTGTGCAATTAAAAACTGTGTCATTTGCGTTCACAGTACGCACCTGTTTCTTTATTTTTTGCTCCATCTTTACAATCACAAATAAATCCAACAATTACTGGGACCCACACTGCTGCTTTGCAAAATCACAAAAAACAAACACCGAATCAATCTCTATCTCTGCATTACTTATTTAAAATGGATGTTGAATAAAACCGCGAAAATCTATCAATGACTGCAGGAAGATGTCACAACAACAACAAAGCAATGGCAATAGCAGCAACAAAAACACACACCAGGCCGACCACAAACTACAACAACAGCAGCAGCACAAAGGAAGCGATAGTAAATTCAAAACCGATGGACACCGAACACAATTTCGGTTAGCAATTGCGGGGCACTGGGTTGCAAATTGGATTTGGGGGGGGGGAGAACATGAAAGGATTGATGCGTTTTTCGGGGGCCAAATGCAGAGTCGGTCACTTCATAAAAATACGTAACTAAGTCGGCTGCAAAAAGGAAGATGACATGAATACCAAACCAAATTTGTCAAACACTGGGGGGTAGAAATGCATACTGGCATTGTAAACTATTAAAATCGATTAGGGACACCCCCCGCAAAGGGATATCAAATCTGAGTGTGTTGTAGGGTATATTTGATAGTGTACGGCGATGAGGGGCAAAGTCATTAAATTCGATTAGGCTAGACCAAAGTTGGCCTTCACAACTGCTGTATATATATAGGGTCCGCCAAATAATTTTTTTAAATGCTATAAAAAACTACTGAATATTTTCTCAAATTTCTTTTTTTATTTGAAAGTACAATCCTTCCGGTTAATAATGGAAAATAATTCCATTCCAATGGCTGCCTCGGGCACCCCACAAATAATAGTCCAACGGTTGAATAGTTGAAAGAAAAAACGTTAGATGGCGGACCCTATATATATTAGGCTGGCACGGCAATAAAGTTTGGATGTACACATCATGTTTTGTGTCAAAATTGTTTTCTGAACTAGTAGACCCTTGAAAGCACTTTAAATATAAATTTCGATTCTTGTCTTAGAGTGACTTATTGGACGAATTATAGTAATTGTTTGTGTTGTTCAATAGTGACAACTGACAATTTTTTCGTATTTGGTGTAAATATTTTATAAAAAATAATTATCGGCATTCAAACCTTTCCAATGATGCCTAAATGATGAAAATCAAAAGGAAATTGACGCCACATTGCTCATTTTTGAAAAAAGAGTTTGCAAATTTTGGTTCTGAAAACCCATCTGATGGTGTGTATTTTTTTAAGTCATGGAAATATAACAATATATGGACACAACTACATGATAAAAGACCAAAAAAAAGATCCGTGTCTCCCAGTTTTGCCCAAAGTCATGCACTTTTTATGGGCCCTCAAAGGTGTCATTTTTGCAAAAAAATTATCATTTTTTCAAGCTCATATCTTGCAAACCGTTTGCATTTTTAATTTACTCTCTGAGGCAAATTTGTAGCTCTTGTCATAAAGAACATAACATAATTAATAGTACGTATTTCTGTAATTGATAGCAGAGTATCTCAATATTGAGGTAAATAAAAAACAAATAAAATTAAAAAAAAATCGGTCATTTTTTCTCTTTTGCGGCTACATAAACGGTAGTAAGAGTCATTCATAGGAAGTTCATATCTTCTAGAAAGTTGTTGACTGAGATCTTAGGTACATTTTTGTAATGGATTGTTTCCTTGAATTTTGAACGGTTTGTTACCTATGGACCTGAACAGGGGAAAAAGGTTAAAAAATCGAATTTTTAAAAGTTATGTTTTGCGATTTTGACCTTAAAGATGATGTTTTTATTGATTCCTTCCATTTATTTTTTATAGCATATTTGACAAAATGTTTCCAAGAAATATGAATTTTTAGCTGTTACCTTGAAACCCCCCCCAAAAAAAAAAAAACAATATAAACGCCCAATAATACGACCATTTAATTATTTCAAGAAAATAATAAAAAATATATAAAGTGCTCCCAAGGGTCTATTAAATCAGAAAAAACTTTCTGTGCAAAAAATGCAACTTAAAAAAATATAAGGGAAAAAGATGAATTTTGGAGGAATTTACAGGAGCGTTAAACACACAGATGGCTTGACGGTGAGTTAACTGGCTTGCTACGAAATATTTTGCAGATCATCATTAACCAATCCAATTTTAATTTCTGGGGAGTGACCGCTGAAATGTACTTTCGAAACCCATTCTAACTTTCGAACCCATAATATAATATTTAAAATGTAAAATTAGAATCGGCTATAAAAAGTACTGATTACTTTTTCAAATTTCTTTTTTAATAATGGAACCCAGTATCATTCATATGACTACCACGACAGGCTCGGCATTTCCTCATCCGATCAACCCAATTGTTCAACACTGGCTAAATTCCACACCAAACAGTGCATTGGCTTCTCAATAGCCACGCATGGGGTTCTCTGAACCCCATATGCGGCAATTTTGCTTATTGAAATAGCCACCGAATAGCAAACGAAGGCTGAACTGAAGGCCGATCTCGTCTAGAAAATTTTCCACGTAGTTTGCTCTAAAGACTCACTACATTGGAAGTAAGTTTTTAATATTTCCCAATTTTGTTCGAGCGTATAACGTCCCACTTTGCAAATGTCAAAAATAAACCTGAAAATAAAAATTCAAAGTCAAAATAATCGGTAGTTCAAATTTAAAATTTTTAATGGCCCACCCTGAATATATTCGACTAGTGCGGATTTTTTCCGTGCACTTACTTATCGCTGTAAAGGACATGCTTAATTTGCCTTTTATTTCCAGAATATGATATCGAACTACCCACTGCGTATGATCAATATTAATACCCTTGTCCCAGTGGACGTATGATAAATATTTAATCATTATCTTTGACTGCAATTTCTTACGTCAAATAAATTATACTTTAAGACAATACACATCACACTCGCTTTTGTATTCTCTTCAAAAATGCATAACATCCGTATTCCTTCAGTCATATCCTGTGAATATAGTAACAAAGGCTTTTATAACCTCGCTTACTTCTCCGACATAGCATTGCCTTCAATTCTCTTTCACTTGCTCTGTGTTGCTGCTACTAATGAATAAAGTAAATTTTGATTATAAGCCTCATCAGCTGCTAACACGATTAATTTTTTTATCAATTTAGTAACAGAAACCTAATAACAATAATAATAACAATGGAGGAATAGTGCAATGCTGCACAGGCATTAGATAATTCTCTTTGGGGATAGTTAAGCTACTCAAGGTCTTGTTGAGCCTTGGCCCGATGCTCTGACATGGCTGCTTTGGCAGATGCAGAAGGGCTTCTGTGGTGGTAAAGCACAAGCCATTGCCGTTGTGACTTTCCATATCATGGCGAGAATTATGCTGGAGTGTGCCTTTGGTGGGTTGCATGTTGACAAAATTGAATTTAAACTAATCTAATGACATTATTTACCAAAAGACAAGGCTGCTGAGCTGGCGAGCATCGTCATACCCATCCACGAACGTCAGGCCAACATTCGTGCAACATTCTTCTAAGGAGCCATCCATCCAACCATCCATCCCGTCATCCACCCAAACATCATCCATCCTCACATCCATTCATTTATTCACTCATTCATTCATGTGCTCTTTGACTCACTGCAAGTTAGTCCCTCTTTCGTCCGCTCATTCGCCTGCTCGTTTGTTCATTCATCCATCCATTCATTCTTATTGTAGCGTTCAATCATTATCATTTGCAACATTTGCCAAAGTCCCTTAAGGCTTTTGTGCTTGCAACACACAATATCAGACACTCATATACAGTGGGAAACAGAAAAAAAATCGAAAAAAAAAAAACAGAACAAACACGGCAGCAGTATCAGTGTGGCAACATGGTCACAATTCTCCAAAGTATGATGTAAAATTATGGCTGCTGTGAAGGTTGACAATAGTTGGCTTAAAATTTTTAAACAAAATGGTATGATAAGCAAAGGGAGTGCGTATAGACGGTGTTATATTATGCCTGATAGGTGTAAGGACACGTTTGAATCGACTTAGAATGTCATGCGACCCCTTTTGTTTATAACATTACTAGAAACTGACGCCATACACTTTTTACACAATAAAGGTTTACTTTTAGGGACATGTTAATTACCTTATGGATTTTATACATATTGGTGTAAATATATGTAGATATAATACAAAAATTTGTAAATATCACGTGTAAATATCACGAATTATTAGGATATAAAATATTAAGTGATAATTTAGTTTCGATCTACATCGATTTCGTCCATTTATATCACTACCATCCTCTGTACGAAATGAAAATCGCTGCGGTCGTCCACCATAAATGAAGATTGGGTTTTTTATGATGATGTGCAAATATTTCGTAGCTGGGAAATTTCTTGTAGTCCAATCAATTACTTCTCTGAATAAGATCCAAGAATATCCATAATTTACTTTAATTTCCAGAATATAAAGTACCCCCTGCGTATGATTAATATCAATACAATTTTTTGTGGTTTTCAAATAGACACTATTCTAATGGGACTAATGGTAGCAATTTTAAAAATGCTCCCACAAAAAGTTTTCAGTTGTCACTATGAAAAACGGATATAAACGTGATCATAACTTGATGGCGAATATAAGCACACATGAGATGAAAAGGGATGTAACAAGTTCGACATACAAACTCATCTCCAAAGACTTTGCACCACTCATTGTTGTTGTGGGTCGTTGTCTAATAATTGTGGGGCAGCTTTTTCCCATGTAAAAAACCCCTCAGCCTACAACAAATGGTAATGCGAAAGGTTTCAGGTTGAACACAATGCTCTTCAAAACGCTTTGCGGTGAGGTTTTCGGGTTATAATATAATACGCATATGCGATTTTCATAAAGTGTATATATATATATATATATATATATATATACAACTGATAACATCATGTTAACGCAAGCACTCCATACAGAAGGATCACCGATGAATTGTCCCTACACAGGACAATGAAATATGTATATGGTCAAGTGTGTGTATGGTTAAGTGTGGTTCTCCTCCGTTTCATTACCAAAAACAAAGATTTACTTCTTAAGAAGAAATTACTTGATCGAGTAGCTGAAATTCGAATGTTTTACATTCAAAATTCATAGAAAATCAATCAAGAGATTACTAATCAAAAACGAAAAACTAATAATGAAAATATTTGAGTACCATCTTTTTCCTCTCAAAAAAGGTCTACCAAAAAAATTTAATCAGGCCACATTAATAGCTTGTACCTTTATTTTTTATACCCTCCACCGCCAGGATGGGGGTATACTAAATTTGTCATTCCGCTTGTAACACCTTGAAATATCGACCTGAGACCTTATAAAGTATATATATTCTTGATCGTCATAAAATTCTAAGACGATCTAGCCATGTCCGTCTGTTGAAAGCACGCTAGCATCTAAACGAAAGGAGCTAGAACGTTCAAATTTTCTATAAATGCGTCTTATAGTCGTAGATCGGTTGGGATTTAAATGGGGCGAAATCGGCCCAAAGAGAAAAATTGTTCCCTCACAAGGACTAAAAATACCCATAATAATCCCTAATATTTTAGCGTATTTAAGCATGTTTTTTGAATATGTCTGTTTATATTTGCTTGATATTTGGTATGCGCATTCCCCTTATAGCAAAAACGTGCACCATAAAGAGATTCTTATTTGTAGGGGGTGAAATGGGGTAAAAAGGGATAAAAATCGTACATATTAAACGACAACAGCTAGAAACACGAAATTCTGTGTGTACATTCCTCTAATTGAGTAGATACATAATATAAAAGTATTTTTTCCAAATTCGTACTTTTAAGGGATAAAATGGGAATAGAGGGATAAAAATTGTACTAACCAAACGGCTACACCTGGAATAATGAAATTCGGTGTATACATTCCTCTGATTGCGTAGACACTTAAAATAAACTGATTTTTCGAAATTCGTACTTTTCGGGGTTAAAATGGAAAAAGGGGATACAAATAGTACCAACCAATTGACCGCAGCTAGAGTCATGTAATTCGGAGTATACATTCCTCTGACTGCGTAGACACGAAAAATAAACGGATTTTCGAAATTCGTACTTTCAAGGGATACAATGGTCCAGGGGGATAAAAATAGTACCAACTAAACGACTACAACTAGAATGATGAAATTCGAATTGCGTAGAAATGACAAGGGGGTAAAAATGCGTTTGTTCAAAATCCACTTTTTCGGATTTTTAATGTTAAGCTCCACATGAAAAAATTAAAATCTGGGAATAATAGACTTTGGGCGTGTATCCGAACGCCAAAAATAAAAAATTTAAAGTTTTCGAAGCGACAGGGCAAAGAACAAACATTTCATTTAATGCTCTACTCACTATTAATGTGAACGATCGTTCTCCGTCGCGTCCACATTTTACAATAAAATAAGATATATCTGATCTTTAATTAATTTTGAAACTTGAAAACATGATCTCACATTGCGCTTTATTATATGAATTCTCTAACAGGTTCGTTGTAATATATATTTATTTTACTTTAATAAATGTGAATATTTCGTTGGAAATATAATCTTTACTCATGGTAAACAGTATGTTACGGTGTCCCGTGCTGTCCCGGGATCCCGGGAAATTAAAAAAAACCTTTCACCGGGAAATAAATAGTACGGGAAAATGCAAAAAGTTGCGTTACTGACTTATCATTGACCAGCGCCCAGACCAAACGACCAAAGTTTCCAAATATGACGTAGACGCCGACTAAGTATGTCAATACAGCTAATTCTGCCCCATATTCATTCACTTGCCGTATCTGGAGACTTTAAAATCGTTCTGTTTGAGTAATCTCATTTTCTGTCCTGCACATCATACCCACCTCGTTGTCACACCCATCTATTCATGTGTTTTTAACAAGCTTTAATAAACAACATCAGAGAAGCTGGGAGCGGCAACATCATGAACAACAACCTGCACAATATCGTAATATCGTTGTTCTGACAACTCCTTGTTCCCTCTCAGTCATAATGACAACGATGCTGAGGACTTTCACGGTTTGTTGTTCATTTTTTGTTTGTTTGTTTGTTGCCCAGTGTTTCGCTCTGTTTGTTCGCTCACTCTCTCCCTAATGTGATTATTAACATTTGCTGTTGTTCGCGGAGGGTTGTGACTTGGTGTTGTCCTGTGAAAAGGAAATTTCATTGGCTACAGATTTAAAGCATTGCTGCTTTTGTATTTTTGTTGTTGCTGTTGCTGTTCTTTCTGTCTGGTGTTACTGCTACAGTTGGTATTTTCTTATGGTTGATTGGTTTTACTGTTGACGTTGTTGGATGTTTATGCCCCCTGACACGTTTTCCATCTAACATCAGCAGCAGAGTGGCAGCAAATGCTAATTAGTTTACGCACAATATAATTTATTTTGGCATAAATATTTAGACAGGTAATTTCAAAGATAATGATAAAAATAAATCTATTAGTGTCTAGGAGACAACCTAGATAAGGACAAGGCGAGGCATGCCAGTGGACAACGGCCGGGGGAAAAAAGCCTGAGCAAACGTGAAGGGAATTTTAAAAAGTTGTGGGAATTTGTGAGGACTTACACAGCACGTATTTATACAATTACAAATTTCCGCTAAATATCAAAATACAAATTTCAGACCAAGCTATGACAGTAATGCTAAAGCTGCCTTCAGATTTTGAAGAACATTTAAAAACAGAAATTTAATTTTTTAAATAAAGTAAAAACTTGCATTTAAGTTGGGTCGAATTTTATATACATTCCTTATACCATGATGTGAATTTAACTTTCCATATTACTGGCAGATTAGAGGCTATCCACTTTATGTAGAAGTGTAGTACCATGTTAGGAAACATATTTTGAAATCAAAGTAATGTAAATCGTTTTAACTAGAACAATACTTAGAAATTCATATTTATAAATAAGCGAAGTTGGAATCGAGCATTTGAAGCCATGCAATTTCCGGCGCAGTTTGTTTCTGCTTTCTTCAAAAAACACTACAAAACACGCACCCTATTGTACACAATTACAAAACTTCGAGGCCATCAGTCATTGGAATAGGAAGAGCAACTTGCATATGATTGTGAGCTAACTTCATAACAATTAATTAAGTTTCAGCCGACTTATATATATCCTCACATTCAGAGAGCGTCTGTATTCAAGTTGTAAGGACTTTAGTAAGGGAATTTTAGAATTTCACTAATGGTCGGATTTTTTGCGTGGGAGGTACTAGAAGGTTCGCGTCACATGGGCCAAGCTTCCGCATTTAAAAAAATAAAACCATAATCAAATACTAAAAAGTCATAAAGTAATTATAATTTTTTTTTTTAAATTGGCCAAATTTTAAAAAATGCCAAATCGGTCAAAATATTTTTAGTTGTGCAACGTTCCCACTTCTGGTGTATGTCCAAAGCCGTCGAAGCAATGTAAAGGTTTACAACAATATCAGATGTGGCCAGACTTATATATTTTCTCTTCTGGGGTATATCTAAATACGGCTACCTAGAGTAAAGGTGTCCCACTTTCTAGGCCGGGTATAAATATTTTCTTCTCTGGGGTATCTTCATAGCCAGCAACGCAGAGTAAAGACTTTCAGCACTAACGACCTTCAGCCGGACATTATAAATAATTTATATTAATTCTATCATTTTAATTAAATATAGATGCAAAATGGTCTTGAGCCAGGACAATATCCCAGTTCAAATCAAATATTGATTACAGACCAAAAATGCAAACGAAAAAACTATTAAAAAAATATTTTTTTTTATTTATTTTTTCCGGTGTAAATAGCTACATTGCTGACAACTCTAAGATAATAGATGGATAAATCCATATACATAAGAATTACATAGATTCCGATCTTTGACAGAAATCATCAAATGATTTTGTAGGCCTACCATCTCATCTTTTATGTTTGGCAGATGATATGAAATGGGATCATCTATTTATAGTTCTTGTTAACGAAAATGTTAAATTGCTTTTAAAATACGCCACAAAAATGCAGTACTAAAAACATACACCGTTAAATATTTTATGGCGTAAATAAAAATTTTTGAAGTTAACACTTGTTGATAGAATTAGGCTCTATTCTTGCACAATTTTTTGCTAAATAAGAAATGTAGGAAAATATTTGAAGTTTTGTCACTAAAATCTGTAGAACATTAAGTTTTGCGACGGTACGAAGTCAAGTAGGAAGGTATATGTTTATTGGGTGGGGGAAAATCTCGATTTTCCGTAAATTCATAAGTTTTATTGGGATTGGACAATAATGTTTTCTAATAGGAAAACATATCGACAAACAGACGGACATGGCTAAGTCGGTTCTAAAGTCAATCGGTATAAGCAAGTATCTCACTGCCTTTTGTTACAAACAAAGGCGCAAAGACATAATACCAAGTAAAATTAATTAACAAGTAAAAACGGTGTTAAGTTTGGCCGGGCCGAACTTTATATACGCTCCACCATGGATTGCATTCCACAGAGGTTGTCGGTCTTCGTAGAAGTGTAGTAATATTACAGGAAAATATAATTTTTTTAATATAGCCAAACCCAAACAAATACAAATATTGAAAAAAATAATTTTATAAATAAATATAATATTTTAATTATTTCAAACCACTATTTATTTTAAATCAAAAAATAAATATTCTTATATTTATATTTTCAAAAAGCTTAAATACCATAAATATCTGTAGATAGTGGGTGCTACAGTTGGTTGTATTTATTTTAATTCCAAAATAACAAATTTTTGAAAATCCATTATCAGACGTACATTGTGCAAAATAACCTAACTTCATGATTCAACCATTTTTGCCGTAAAAGAAAAATTACGAATTTGGAAAAAACTTTTTATTTTGAATGTCAGAGGAATGTATACACCGAATTCCATGATTCCAGCTGCGCCCATTTGGTTGGTACAATTTTTACCCCCTTGTCGTTTCTACGCAATTAGAATTTCATCATTCTAGCTGTAGTCGTTTAGTTGGTACTATTTTTATGCCTCTCTACCATTGTATCCCATGAAAGTGCGAATTTCAAAAAATCCGTTTATTTTCCGTGTCTACGCAGTTAGAGGAATGTATACTCCGAATTTCATGACTCTAGTTGCGGTCATTTGATTGGTATTATTTGTATCCCCTTTTTTCATTTTAACCTCAAAAAGTACGAATTTCGAAAAATCTTTTTATTTTAAGTGTTTACGCAATCAGGGGAATGTATATACCGAATTTCATTATTCCAGGTGTAACCGTTTGGTTTGTACCATTTTTATCCCTCTGTACCATTGTATCCCATGAAAGTGCGAATTTGGAAAAAACCTTTTATTTTTCATGTCTACGCAGTCAGAGGAATGTATACTCCGAATTTCATGACTCTAGCTGCGGTCATTTTATTGGTACTATTTTTATCCCCTTTTTCATTTTAACCCCAAAAAGTACGAATTTTTCAAAATCTGTGTATTTTACTTCTCTATGCTATCTGAGGAATGTATACACCGAATTTCATTATTCTAGGTACAGCCGTTTGGTTAGTACCATTTTTATCCCTCTATTCCCATTTTACCCCTTAAAAGTACGAATTTGGAAAAAATTACTTTTATATTATGTATCTACTCAACTAGAGGAATGTACACACCGAATTTCGTGTTTCTAGCTGTTGTCGTTAAATATGTACCATTTTTATCCCTTTTTTGCCCCATTTCACCCCCTACAAATAAGAATCACTTTATGGTGTACGTTTTTGCTATAAGGGAAATGCGCATACCAAATATCAAGCAAATATAAACAGACATATTCAAAAAACATGCTTAAATACGCTAAAATATTAGGGATAATTATGTGTATTTTTAGTCCTTGTGAGGTACAATTTTTCTCTTTGGGACGATTTTGCCCCGTTTCAATCTTAACCGATCTACGAATATAAGACGCATTTATAGAAAATTTGAACGTTCTAGCTCCTTATCTTTAGATGCTAGCGTGCTTTCAACAGACGGACAGACATGGCTAGATCGTCTGACGATGACGAGGTGGAGGGTATAAAAATACTTACAATTTTTGGAGTCCTTGGATAAGTGAAAACCTTTCACACGATACCAAGATCGCTTAAATCTTAATACTCATGCCAAATTTAAACTATCTTCATGGAATAATTGAAATTGCATCAAAATGGGTGCGTACAGCTTCGTTTCTGTTTTTCTTTTAATTATCATGTATTAGGCTGAATTGCCGTTGTTTATCTGAGCTCATACCTGGACTTACAAATAAAAAGTTGGTTTATTGCCCCTAACACTATTGAACGTACTCATTGATAAAGAGTATAAAATATTCTATACTTTTGCATCGTTATTGCCACTTTTTCCTATACGTCACAAACAAGTGCATTTCCCACACCAACGGAGGTATGTCTGTTTCTGTCACCTCATCGCTTTTCTCTCATTCCAGTAAATTCAATTAGAAAAGTGGAAATAATTAAAATTGTTCAAACAATAAACATTTTCGTCGTTACAGTGTAAAAATGCAAATAATTATTGTATGGATGCAGCAGAGTGCTATATTGCGGAATGCATGAAAGAATACACTTAACATTGTTTAAAAATATACGATGTACATACTAGGTATATTAGGCTGGGTCAAGGACAAAAAATGCTGATGATATCTATCTGTGAGATTGAAAATACCTTCACGATTTTCCGGTGTAATTTTTAAATGTTGCCATTTTTAAATTTTTTCTGAATTAATAGACCCTTGAAAGAAGTTTAAATAATCTCCCAGATGTTGAAAATGCCATTTTCGAAAAAATAAAAGTTGTGCTAGGTTTGTGCCCAATTGTGCCGTAAAAAGTTTTTCGAAAAATTGAAAATTGACCGAGATAATGGGAAAAAACTTTTTTTCCAAAAAAAATCGCTGGGATTGCCATTTCGTTTTTTTTTGTAAAAACAAAAGTTGTGCTGGATTGTGCTTGCGGAGTACATAATTGTGCCGTTTTTAAAAAAGTACTATCTCAATCCGTTTTCGAAAAATCGTTATTTTAGAAAAAATCCTAGAATTGTCATTTTGTTTTTTTTTTCGCAAAAACCAAAGTTGTGCTGAATTGTGCCCAATTGTGCCGCAAAAAGTTTTTCGTAAAAATGGAAATTGACAGAGATATAGCGAACAAACTTTTTGCAACAAAAATCGCTGAAATTTTCATTTAAGGTTTTTTGGACAGCAAAAGTTGTGCTAGGTTCTTCTAGAGGACGGTGTTATTGTTCCGCTTCAAGCTAAGTTCTATCTCAAACCATTTTCGAGAAAATCGCTAATTAAAATTTTGGCGATTTTTTAAAAAAATGCTCTAATTTTGTTTAAATCACGATTAATGCAAAACCAAAAGTTGTGCTGAATTGTGCTCGCCTAGTACAATTTTTTCGTAATACTTCAAAAAGTGCTCATTTCAAACTTTTTTAGCCATTTTCCATATAACTTTGCAAAAAACGCGAATTTCAAAAATCCAAAAGTTTTGCTGGATTGTGCATACAACTTTTGTTTTTGTGAAAAAACAAAATGGCAATTTTAGAATTTTTGGCGTTTTAGCGACTTTTATCGTGATTTTAACAAAATTAGAAAATGTTTTTGAAAAATCACAAAAATTTTAATTAGCGATTTTCTCGAAAACGGGTTGAGGTAGAACCTAGGTTGAAATGGCACAATAACACCCTCCTCTAGAAGACCCTAGCACAACTTTTGCTGTCCAAAAAACCTAAAATAAAAATTTCAGCGATATTTGTTGCAAAATGTTTTTTCGCTATATCTCTGTCAATTTTCATTTTTTCGAAAAACTTTTTGCGGCACAATTGGGCGCAAATCTAGCACAATTCAGCACAACTTTTGTTTTTGCGAAACAACAAAATGGCAATTCTAGGATTTTTTCGAAAATAACGATTTTATCGAAAACGGATAGAACTTTTTTAAAAACGGCACAATTATGTACTCCGCTAGCACAATCCAGCACAACTTTTGTTTTTGCAAAAAAACGAAATGGCAGCGATATTTTTCAGTACAAAAGTTTTTTCGCAATATCTCGGTCAATTTTCAATTTTTCGAAAAACTGGGACATGTTTAAATATACATTTTTATACCCTACACCACTTCGTGGTCTAGGGTATTATAAGTTAGTTTCGCGCCAAATGTTTGTAACACCAAGAAATAATCGAGCTAGACCCACCTTTAAGTATACCGATCGGCTTAGAATCACCAGCTGAGTCGATTTAACGATGTCTGTCTGTCCGTCCGTCCGTCTGCTGTCCATCTAAGCTTGTTCGCACTCTACAGGTCGCAATTGTCGCCCGATTGTCATGAAACTTGGCAGAAGTTATTTTTTCTGACCAAGGACCATCGGTATTGAATTTGGAGGAAGTCGGTTCAGATTTAGATATAGCCCCCATACAAATGTCGGTCCCGATTTGACATTTTCCGCTCTAGAAACCACATATTGTACCCGATTTTCTTTAACTCTGGTACAACATCTTATAATCCAACTAGAAACACCTATGCCGAAATTGGGTAAGATCGGTTCAGATTTAGATATAGCCCCCATACAAATGTCGCTCCCTATTTCACTTTTTCCGCTTTAGAAACCACATATTGTACCCGATTTTCTTTAAAATTGCCACAAAATCTTATAATCCAACTAGAAACAGCTATGCAAAAATTGGGTAAGATCGGTTCAGATTTAGATATAGCCCCCATACAAATGGCGCTCCCGATTTGACATTTTCTGCTCTAGAAACGACATATTGCAGCCGATTTTCTATAAATTTGGCAGAACATCTTATAATGCAACTAGAAACACGTATGAACAAATTGGGTAAGATCGGTTCCGATTTAAATATAGCCCCCATACAAATATCGCTCCCGATTTGACATTTTCCGCTCTAGAAACGACATATTGTACCTGATTTTCTTTAAATTTTGCAGAACATCTTATAATCGAACTAGAAACACGTATGCAAAAATTGGGTAAGATCGGTTGAGATTTAGATATAGCCCCCATACAAATGTCGCTCCCGATTTTACATTTTCCCTTCTAGAAACGACATATTGTACTCGGTTTTCTTTAAATTTTGCAGAACATCTTATAATCCAACTAGAAACACGTATGCAAAAATTGGGTAAGATCGGTTCAGATTTAGATATAGCCCCCATACAAATGTCGCTCCCGATTTGACATTTTCCGCTCTAGAAACGACATACTGTACCCGATTTTCTTTAAATTTTGCAGAACATCTTATAATCGAACTAGAAACACGTATGCAAAGAGTGGGTAAGATCGGTTTAGATTTAGATATAGCTCTTATACAAATGTCGCTCCCGATTTGACATTTTCCGCTCTAGAATCGACATATTGTACCCGATTTTCTTTAAATTTGACACAACATCTTCCAATCCAACTAGAAACACCTATGCAAAAATTGGGTAGGATCGGTTCAGATTTAGATATAGCTCCCATGCAAATGTCGCTCCCGATTTGACTTTTTCCGATCTAAAATCCACATATTGTAACCGTTTTTCTTTAAAATTGGCACAACATCTTATAATCCAACTAAAAAACCGATGGTGAAAGTCGGTAAGATCGGTTCAGATTTAGATATAGCCCTCATACAAATGTTGCTCCCGAATGTTTAACCGATTTTGGCCAAATTTTACATATTATATTTCACCAATAAACAGACATGATGAAAGCGGGTCACATCGTTCCAGGTTTCAATATACCCCCATACAAATGTCCTTTCCGATTTAACATTTTTTGTCAAACACATACATTTAGAGGATGCAAAAATCCCTCCCGATTTAAATTTTTTACCGAATTGAATTGCAATGAGAATTGTTTGGGTGATGCCCATATGTCCATACTTTGGTATGACTTTGGTATACTACTGTATAATTTGTATTTTTCTGTCGGACAATTGGATCAATTGCCATATTATTTACCATATTCGTTAAATTTGACTAAAGATGAATTTATAGCATATAAATTATATTCATATAATTTTTATAACTTTTATGAACTACATAAAATTGCTCCCATGAAATACCTGAGTTCAGTAATCAAAGCGAGGTACATTCGCAGGGAGTGGTGTAGGGTATTATATAGTCGGCCGCGCCCGACTTTAGCCTTTCCTTACTTGTTATTCTTGTCTTACAATAAATCATTGCTCGTATTATTGGACGTTTAGCATTATTTATAATTAGAGTGATATCAAAGGAATATTAATTCAAAAAATTTAATCTAATCGCCATTATAGAATCCAAACTTAATTTCCGCACCGTGACTGAAAATTATTTTTTATTTGCATAGCCATCCACCCTAGTGTATGTAGTACATACATGCTCACGTTCGACGAGTATTAAGTTGTATTTTCATATTTATGGTGGTTTAATGTGCAGCCAATGAATGTACCACCAACGCCAGCCGCATCATCTCTATCCTCATCAGACACGCTATCATAATTATTATCCACACCAGTGGCGGCGGCGGCGGCATCCAGTATTCCCCCACCCAAAACATTATCAATGTCAGTCTGCCGCTGCTGTTGGATTGGACAGGATAGCCAGAGCAACAACAACAACAACGACAATATCGACATCATTATCATCATCAACAAAACTAATACCAACAGCAACAATAACAACAACGAAAACAGCACCAGCGACACCCTCATCAGTGGCAACAGCAGTAGCTATCATAATTTCCTGTTCTCTGGTTAAGTTTTCTTTTTTTCATTAGCCGCCTTTTCCAAATGAAATTAATGCATGATTTTGAAAAATTTAATACCTAAACCGCACACCATACAAAGGCCTTCATCCACTTAAAAATGCATTTTTTGGAAATTTCCAAACGAAGTACACGGCGAAAAAAGTACTATTGGCGGGGGATTGAAATTGAAGTGAGTGATAGGAAACAATTGAAGCTACAAATCTGGGCAACACCAAAAGTTCTACCGATATTTGTGAGATAAACAAGTGAATGTAAATAGCAGACCATTCACATTTCTTCGATAATGATATTATTCATACAAAATGTTTGTGGGAGTATTTGTAGTTTTCTGGGTTCAATATTTAGACCACATCCCGAGTTAGAAGAAATTAAACCGGTCGCGATTTGTGTGTTGTGAACACTAGTTTGGTTGATTGATATAAATCAATGATATTGAAGCAGTGGTTTCAATATTGCGTAGTTTCAGCAATCTTATGTTAGTTTCATTCATTTAAGAGATGTTTTCCGACTTTTTGCTAGTCCATAATATATACAGTTGAATGGGTAAAATTAAAATTAGGTTGTTTAATGATGATCTGCAAAACAGTTCGTCGTTGGGTCCAGGAGCGTTTAGCTCCTCTAAAAACCACGCCGTGTAATTTTTTATGATTCTTTTGTGCTAATTTATTATTTCGAATTAATAGATTCTTGGCAGCACTTTAAATATAAACTTTCATTCTTGTCTTAGAATACGTTTAGATAGATTTTTTGTGGTTTTTCAAAGTGACAACCAAAAAGTCATATTTCTAGCAAACATTTTGTACAAGGTGCCATGGAAAATAATTAGAAGGAGACAATACCTTTCCGATGATGGCTAAATGATGAATATCCTTCAATAAATGATGTCACTGACTTAATTTTTGGGAAATAATTTAGTATAGTGTTGTTCTGCAAAGCCAACATTTTCAAATTTTCAGAATGTCCCAGTTCAAATTAAAATAAAGTTTCAAACTCTTCCGATGTTCGTCATTTTGACATCAATTGAAAGGTATTGACTTTTTTAAAATAATACCACCAAATACGAAAATGTTTTCAGTTATCAAAAACACAAATAAATGACTATGAGAAAAATCTTAAAATCAATATATTTAAAGATATTTCCACAACGGTGGAAAGTATTCATTGCGAAAAGACTCAATAAAAATTATGATAGGATTATAATAAAGCAGAGATTACATCTGAAGCTGCACATGGGAATTTAATAATTTAATTTATAGAATATGATTCTGATAAGTCATAGGAATATGGTTCCAATTAGTCATAGGATTTATTTTAATTATACACTCCACGAGAGTATTATGTCTTTGTGCATTTGTTTGTGACACCCAAAAGGAAGAGTGGTAGACGCTAATTAATTATACCGATCGGCTTAGAATCACTTTCTGAATCGATTTAGCAATGTCCGTCTGTCTGTCCGTCTGTCTGCCCGTCTGCCTGTCCGTCTGTCTGTTCGTCTGTCTGTCCGTCTGTCCGTCTGTCTGTCCATCTGTCTGTCCGTCTGTCTGTCCGCCTGTCTGTCCGTCTGTCTGTCCGTCTGTCCGTCTGTCTGTCTGTCCGTCTGTCTGTCTGTCCGTCTGTCCGTCTGTCTGTCCGTCTGTATGTCCGTCTGTCTGTCCGTCTGTCTGTCCGTCTGTCTGTCCGTCTGTCTGTCTGTCCGTCTGTCCATCTATTGTTGTACTAAACTAAACGAAACTTTGCACAACGAAGTTTTTCGGGACAAGGACGAACGTTATTTAATTTGAAGAAGATCGGTTCAGATTTAGATATAGACTCCATACGAATTTCACGTCTGTCTGTCTGTCCGTCTGTCCATCTATTGTCGTAATCACGATACAGGTCGCAATTGTAGCCAGAACTAAACGAAACTTTCCACTTAGAATCACTTTCTGAGTCGATTTAGTAATGTACGTCTGTCTGTCCGTCTGTCCATCTATTGTTGTAATAACGACAAAGGTTGCAATTGTAGCCAGAACTAAACGAAACTTTGCACAACGAAGTTTTTCGGGACAAGGACGAACGCTATTTAATTTGAAGAAGAATCTGAACCGATTTAGATATGCCCCCCATACGAATTTCACTCCCGATTTGACTCTTTGCACTCTAGATACCACATATTTCAAAACATTTTCTTTAAAATTGGCAACACAACTTATAGTTCAACTAGAAACACCTGTGCTAAAAATGTGTTAGATCGGTTCAGATTTATATATAGCTCCCATACAAATTTCGCTCCCGATTTGACTCTTTTCACTCTAGATACCCCATATTTTAACAGATTATCTTCAAAATCGGCAAAACATCTTATATTTGAACTAGAAACACCTGTGGTAAAAATGTGTTAGATCGGTTCAGATTTATATATAGCTCCCATACAAATTTCGCTCCCGATTTGACACTTTTCACTCTAGATACCACATATTTTAACAGATTATCTTCAAAATCGGCAAAACATCTTATATTTGAACTAGAAACACCTGTGGTAAAAATGTGTTAGATCGGTTCAGATTTATATAAATCTCCCATACAAATTTATAATTTGAACTGCTATGGTGAAAATAAGTCAGATCGGTTCAGATTTATATATAGGCCTCATTCAAATTTCGCTCCCGATTTTAATTTTTCTGCTGTACAAACCACACATTTTAACAGATCTTCTTCAAGTCTTGCAAAATATCTTACATTTCAACTAGAAACGCCCACGGTAAAAATGGGCGATACAAATTTCGTTCCCCCAGAAACCGCGTATTTTCAGAGAATAAAATAAAAAAATTGAGCATAACACGTTATACTTCAACTGGAAGAACTTATTGTGAAAGTTAGTCACTTCATTCCAGACATGGAAACAAATATTATTCTCGATTTGACAAATTGGACCAGGTCATATTAACCTGTTATTAGGAAACATACAACAATTTTTCCCGTTTTCACTTTTTTCCTGAATTGAATTGTATTCCGATAGAAAGTGGAGTGTATCATATAGTCGGCCCCGTCTTTTTTTGCCTTTCCTTACTTGTTTTTCATTTAAACTATTTTTGCGCAAATATTAATACGTATTCTTAGTGTTTGTTTTGTTTGATTAGCGATCGATTTGTTTGCTTTTTAAATGTTTTGAATTTCGATCAAGTTTTTTCATGTACATTTTCATTTACATCGACACATTAGGTGAGTAGTCGTCAAAGGATTAAGAGGTCATATTTCAATGACCATTGAGCGGAATTTATTCTAGCAAGCAACTTTAGAAAGGAGAATATTGTAGACTGCAACCTAATACTTCAATACCCGAAATCTAACTCTGGACGAATAATGAAACGAATAAATTATTATAATGCATTGGATCTAATAAATTCTAACCGGAAATTAATTTTTGAGAAATAGTTTCTAATCAAGCCGTGCAAAAAGTGACAAGATTTATGTGTAGTGAAATAAAATTCAGTGCCGGACAAAGTAATATATTTGTATTTGTATATCTTCGAAATATATGAGAAAATGCATAATTTAGCGTTATATTTTATGGATTTGAAAGATTGTTGCATTCTTAGCTTATTCTGTGAAAACTGTGCTGATCATTTTAAAAAATATAACTAATATTAACCCCTTTTTGGGGAATTGCGATTTTACCCACATACATTTTCTCGCTGTGTATATGACTTCAAATTTTCAACATAGCCATGTAATCATCTACTCAATGCAGACAACCAATGTAGGTATATTCATGTATCTATATATATTCATACATGCATGTATGGATGTGTGATTATTTAAAAATATTTATCTGTTCCATTTCTATGACAGTACAAGTTCTGTGAGGTTCTGTGTGCTGGTGTGCACCCATAGTATAGTTAGCTGTGGTTTATATATAATTTTTTCTCTGCGGTTTAGTTGCACGTTCAGTTGCAGCACACATTCCACATTCACGCACACAAAGACCGAATGGCCATAGTTGTCATACGCACACAAACGGTCAAATAGCCCGGTGGCGGAAGGAAGGTTAAGAAGGGCCTTTTTAGGTAAAACAGAATGGCAAGGACTTATACTGCCAAAGTAAGTATAGTAACTTCGACAAAAATTAAAATTTTAGTAAAAAATAATAAAAAATACTCATATAATTTCTAATCTTTTTCGTTGCCATGGTCCGCCCCTGGCATTGGGAAAACTTCTATTACACACATATAGCCAGGCTATTGTCATTGTATTGCATAAAATGATGAGATTTTAATTTGATGCTTTTTTGTTCGCTATGCGATTGTGTATGTGCCAATGTATGGATGTGAATGTGTGTGTGTTAGTATGCTTTGTTTTTCCCACAGAGGATCATGCAAAATGCATTCGCTCATTCATTCATTTGTGCAGCCCTACAAATTTCGGTTTGGTTGAATGGTCACATAGCTCGTGTTCGTGCGTTATTGATGCCGACCAACGAAGGACGGGCGGCATGGGTGGGGGAGCGTTGTGAAGAGTAGGAGTTGAGCTATCACAACATTGGCCAATGGCAAGTGGAGGGTGGTGGTAGCGGTGGCTTTGTCGCGGTATTTCGCGGAAAAGGTGATTTAGGATTATTTTTGATTTTCAATGTATGTATGCGAATTTGTTGTGGAACGGAGTGGCAAGGCAATGCTATGTCTGTGTGAGTGTGAAAATCCTTATTATATCAGTTCATAAGTATGTATGTGTATGTGCTGGAGATTGCCTGCATAGCCAATTGTGTATGTATAGCAATTATTGCTGACTGAATTACAAACTAGCATAACTAACATTTAGACAAGAAAAAGAAAAAAACAAAAATCATAAAACTATACTAAAGAATCACACTTTTAATCAGACGAATTTGATTATACTAAAATCTATTGTCATTTGTATTGTCATTTTCCTAGTTACGTTGTTTTACATTTCAAGCAAGCTATATGAACATGCTAGTATTCGAAACATGATTAAATGGAAAATAAATGTATTAAATATTAATTATGGGCTATAAAGTGTATTTTTTCACTCGCTCCCAGTCACTAGCAAATAGTGTGAAAAATAATAATACATTCAATTAAGAGCAAAAAATGTATAATTTAATGTGCGAAAGCTGTGAAGTCCGTGCACTCATTGTAGCCAATCCTTTTGTTGCAGAATTCAATTACTGGCCTATAGAAATTTTCAAATAATTTCAATAAAATTTTGATGGTTGAGGGACTGCCATGAATCCACTTAATCAATAGTTAACTGGATGTATATTCGCATTCGATGGCAGGCCAAGACTAGAAGACCAAAAATTTTCAAGGAGCGCATAAATTATCTAAATTATATTTTACGCAAAATAAAAGAAACACATTTTACAAGAGAAATATATATATAAATATATAATGGGATGATTTTCATTTTCAATCTAACAGAATGAATAATAGGGTGACTTATTTGGGGTGTTTTTTTTGGCTCACCAAATACGTAATAGCATCTTCTGCTACCTTCACAAAAATGTAAGTCTTATTTGAAAATTACAACATGGACAAAAATCATATAACTGGCATGCTTCGAATGTATTATTTTGATCCTATTCTAAACGTTAAATTCACAAATAATTTTTCATATAATTTTTTTGGGCTCCAGAGGATGGGTAATTTGAAAGTAATAAATTGATTTTGTAGTATCGTTCGTGATTAGTTGAAGGGAAATAATGTTCACAAATAAAAAGGTTTTGACAATTCCGATAGAGGGGGTAAAAAAGAATGGATGTGCCAGCTAGAATGATAGTGATCTAAGTACTCATGTGCATTTATTTCTCTAAAAATGTTTATTTTATTTTTTTAATAAATTTCAATATATTTTCTTTTAATTGTCTAAAAATATATTTTTTTAATTTTATTTTTTGATGTATTTTGGATAGTTGACCTTTTAATAAATTGTGTGTAGATGTTTTTGTCCGGCTTGAGGTCATGTAATTTAAAAAACAACGATATTGTGTTTTTATTAATTTTTTTATTTAAAAATTCCCAATATTTCGATTGACTTCGTCAATCATCTTCAGGGGTGTCACTATAAAAACAAATATTTTTAACATTAAATATATAAAAACACTTAACAATTATGACAATAATTACATTTATGAATATAGAGTATAAACGACAGTAACTTGTCCGCACAACCAGTCTTTGTCAACTAAAATTATTTTTGCTTACATTTATGCTTTTTAATAATGTGTCTGTATATGTGAGCGCAGCCGTCCGTGTCAGTTTTGTAATTTATTCTCTTGTCAGAGGGAACATCAATTATATGTAAAGTTTCAAGAGTGTATCTGCGTTTGTAGTTGTTCTCTTGTGCTAATATTTTTACATCGTCGAAATTCGGCGTGTGACCCGTCAAAGTACAGTGGGCAGCCAGAGCGGTTTTTTGTTCTAGTGGTCTATTTGTTGCTTTTTGGTCAGATTTATGCGAAGAAAGTCTTGTCTTTAATTTAGTCTTAGTGGTGCCAACATATACCTTTTGGCATAAGTTGGACTTGTCCCCGTTGCATATAATTTGGTAAACTACGTCCGATTTTTCTTCATTTTTTAATCTAGATTTTATCCTGCTAAAAAGGTTATTGACTGTAACATGCGTCTTAAGTGCTAATTGGTATTTCTCTTTGTCGTATAAATTTGAATGGCGAAATCTTTCAGAAAAACCCGCTACATATGTCAAAGATTTGAATATTTTATTGTTTTCTTTGGTATCTGTTGTGGTGTGCACTTTTTCCGAATTTATATTTTTTACTAAGTCTGCTATCGTTTGTGTGGGAAAGTCATTCTTTTTTAGTATGTCCTTAATTTTTAGTATATTGTCTTGGTGAAATTCTGCGTCACTTATCGATAAGATCCTGTTAATGAAATTAGTCGCTGTGTTGATTATTACTCTCCTAGGATGTTTTGAGTTAAAATTGATAAGTCTACCTGAAGCAGTAGGTTTTTGATACCAGTCAAGTTTAAGCCGAGAACCTTGTCGATGAATAATACAGTCCAGATATGGTAGTTTGTTGTTATATTCCCTTTCCATTGTAAACTGTATTTGTTTGTTGAACGAGTTGAGTGTTTGTAACATGGTCTGAATTTCATCTACCTTAATGATTGCCAAAAGATCGTCAACATATTTCGTTAAAAGTCGTGGTTTGTACGTCATCTTATCCAATGAAGTGTCCAAAAGTTCCTCCATAACGATGTCAGCAATTATTGGAGATGCTGGAGATCCCATTGGCATACCTTTTCGTTGTTCATATATTTTGTCGTCATATTTGAAGTATCTAGTGTCCTTGATACAAAATGTCACCAATTCTAAGAATAATTCCTTCGGAATACTTGTAAAGTCTTTTATTCTCGTCCATTTTCTTTCAATCGTCTTAATTGCGAAGTGTACAGGAATGCTGGGGAACAGAGAAATAACATCAAATGATACTAGAACTTCGTCATCGTCAATGTGTAAACCTCGGATTCTGCTTTTGAAGTCTATGGCGTCTTTTACATTATATTTTGAGTCCTTTGTTAAATTCTTTAAAATGTTTGTTATATATTTGCACAGTCCATAGGCCGGGGAGTTAAGAGAAGAACATATCGGTCGTAGAGGTATTCCATCTTTGTGAATTTTCGGGAGTCCGTAAATTCTTGGTGCATTTGCTGCTCTGCATGTCAACTTATTTTTGTCTGTCAAGTCTATTATTTCCATGTTGAATAATTTTTCCACTAGTCTGTTATTTTTGGTTTGTAGGCTGGAAGTTGGATCTCGTTTTAGCCTTTTGTAGGTACATATATCTCTAAGTATTGATGTCATCTTTTGTTGGTAGTCTTTTTTGTCCATTGCAACGGTTTTACCTCCTTTATCGGCACTAAGTATAAGTATGTCATTGTTTTCTTTCAGAAAATGTCTCGTTTGTCCCACTGTGTCAAGTATAAGTTTGTCTCGTTTAGTCAGTTCAACTTTTTGTAAGTGGTCGTCTATTAGCGACGTCAATTTTGTTCTTGCAATATCTTGTTGTTCCCTGTTTTCTAATGTCTGTATGCATTCTTCTCCCTCTGCAATTACTTTAAATAATGGAAATGTAGTCTTTGTGTTAGGTAGTGCATATTTCGGTCCCAGTGAAAGCAACCATTGTATATTTGTTGGGATTTGCTTTGTTGTTGTGTTAACAAACCAATCGTTTGTGTGTGTTATGTTGAGTTCTCCGTGTTGTTCTCTCTTTAATGCATCAAATTTCTTAATGTGTGTTGTTTTGTTATTGTTGAATTGACTGTCGTATATAATTTTCTCACTCTCTAAAAGTTGTGTGGAATCTTCTTCTTCCAAAAGCTCTTTTATGCGATCTTCCTCCCTCTTTATTGATTCTACTCTCTTGTTTATTTCTTTGTGTTTGTATTGTATTAGAAGTTTTATGAGTTTCATGTGAAAATTGAAGTTGTGTTTTTGTAATGTTTTGTTTAGCGTTGGCGGGATGTTGTTGAAAGCTTTAAATATGTTGTATGTGTTCTTGGTTGTGTTGTGTATGAACTTTGGAATGATGCCCATTTCTTTACATTTTATTAAAAATGTAGCCGATGATTTTAACTTTGCCAGTTGTTTGTTGTGTTTTGAAAAGAGTTTTATAATGTTGTTAGTGTTCTTGTTATACTTATGTTTGATTTTGTTGTATAGTGTCATGATGAATTTTTTGCTCTGAATTTTTTATTAACGATATTTTTCATTTTGGCAGTCCATAATATGGGCATTCCAGTTTTCTTTTCTACTCGTAAAGAGGAGAATCGGATGAGAGTTTGGACTTGCCTTATAAATACGTGGACGTGTACTTAATATTATCACATTATATTTTAATTAAGTATACGTAATGCAAACAATGTTATATTACACTGTGTGTAATTTTTTAGGTCATGAAAATATGATAATAGTCCAAAAAAAGAATCGTGCCTTTTTATTTTTTTATTATTTTTGTAATAGATAATAGAGTGCCTCAATGTTGAAGTAAAGAAAAAACAAATTAAATTAAAAGAAATCGGGACATTTTTCACTTTTCTGGCTACCCAAACGGTGCTAAGAATCATTCCTAGGAAGTTAATATGTTCCAGAAAGTTCTTTACTGAGATCTTAGGTAAATTTGTGTAGTTGATTGTTTCATTGAATTTTGAACGGTTTGCTACCCATGATCGTCATAAAATTCTAAATTCCGTCCGTCCGTCTGTTGAAAGCACGCTAGCATCTAAACGAAAAGAGCTAGAACGTTCAAATTTTCAATAAATGCGTCTTATAGTCTTAGATCGGTTAAGATTGAAACGGGGCGAAATCGGCCCAAAGGGAAAATTTTTTCCCTTACAGATGGTACAAACCAAACGGCTGTACCTAGCATAATGAAATTCGGCGTATACATTCCTCTGATTGCATAGACACTTAAAATAAACAGATTTTTCGAAATTGGTACTTTTTGGGGTTAAAATGAAAAAGGGGATAAAAATGGTACCAATCAAATGACCGCAGCTAGAGTCATGAAATTCGGAGTATACATTCCTCTGACTGCGTAGACACGGAAAATAGACGAATTTTTCGAAATTCGTACTTTTTGGGGTCAAAATAGAAAAAGGGGATAATAATAGTACCAACCAAATGTCAGCAGCTAGAGTCATGAAATTTGGAGTATACATTCCTCTGACTGCATAGACACGGAAAATGGTTGAATCCTGAAGTTAGGTTATTTTGCACGTCTGAAAAATTTGTACTTTTGGAATTAAAATAGAATGTTAATACAACCAACCCACTATCTACCAATATTTATAGTATAGGGTGTTTTTTATTGGGGTATAGAACTTTAAGTTGGCATCACTTTTTAATTGGCGGCCATTTTGTCAGCTGTCAAGTGATTAATATTTAGTTTGGTTTGCCATTTCATCATGAACAGGTTGACAAAAGAACAACGCTTGCAAATCGTGCAAATTTGTTTCGAAAGTAATGGTTCAGTTCGCGAAGTTCACCGCAAGCTCCGTCCATATGGTCGACATAATCGTCCATCAGAGCAATTAATTCGGTTAACCATGGATCGTTTTCGCACTACGTTTACTCTATGTGATAATACGCATCCGCAGAGACGTCGAACATTGCGCACCGAAGAAACAATTGCCGCTGTAGAGCAAAGTGTTGAAGAGGACCCGAATGAATTGATTCGCCACCGTGCACAGCAATTGGAGTGGTTGAAAATTGGACCTGTAGAATTGGCTATATTCGAGACAGCCGCGGCGGCCACATGCCCGAAATCATATTTAAACATTAATGGCATAAAATTATCCTTCCAATAAAGCCAAATTGATGGACATTAAAACGATTTTCTTGTGTTTTATTTCAATTCGAAGTTCTATACCTCAATAAAAAACACCCTTTATTTATGCTTTTTGAAAATATAAATATAAGAATATTTATTTTTTGATTTGAAATAACTAATGGTTTGAAATAATTAATATATTATATTTATTTATAAAAATATTTTTTCAATATTTGTATTTGTTTTGGTTTGGCTATATTAAAAAATTTATATTTTCCAGTAATATTACTGCACTTCTACTAAAACCGACAACCTCTGCGGAATGCAATCCATGGTGGAGGGTATATAAAGTTCGGCCCGGCCGAACTTAACGCCTTTTTTACTTGTTTTCGTTTTTAATTTTATACGTTCACAATTTTTGTTATTTATGACAAGAGCTACAACTTTGCCTCAGAAAATCAAAATTTTAAACTGTTTGCAAGATATGAGCCTGAGAAAATGATCACTTTTTTGCAAAAATGACACCGAAGCCCCAAATCTTTGTGTCCCGTAAAAAATGTAGTATGAGTATCAGTATTTTGACGAGCAAAATTAATACACATTTTTATAGCCTAAATTTATGAAAATTTCGATATTTGAAGGGAGGCCCAGTAGCCCCCATACCGACTAGTCACCCAAAGCTTTGAAATTATCTTAAAAACACCACTGCTCTAATTATGTTAAATTATGTCTAAATATTTTTTTTCTTTCAAAAATTACAGAATTATTTGCAAAAAATCGATTTTGAACCACTGATCAGGGTTAAAAAATCAATTTTTTTTAAGTTTTTTTTTTGCGATTTTGACCTTTAAAATTAAGTCCTTTTTACATACCCTCCACCTCCAGGATGGGGTCATTCCGTTGTAACACCTTGAAAAATCGACCTCAGACCCTTTGAACCACTGTGAGACGTTAATTGTTTTTATTATCTCCTTAAATACTCGTTAAATAGAGGAAGAGCGGAACATCTGTTATCAGCTCCCTACAGCCAGACGAATTGGTTGTAAAACTAAAGAGGGCTTTTTAATCATATGTATGACTTTTTATGTTCTACAGAACTGAACATCTTGATTTGTGAATAATTATTTTTTTGCATTCTTTAATATTTTTATAATAAATAGATTTTGGTTTATTGGTCATGTGATGGAGGGTATAGAAATGAAAACACAACTGGTCCTTGAAGTTTTCATGATTGAAATGGGCCGTTTAAATGTCCCTGTACTTTGTGGTTGCCAAAAGAGATTCACATCGAATGATGAAAATGTCCTCCCTCCAATGTGACTGACACATCGCCTGATATTTACTTTGCAGTGGGAGTGCATTGCAAAACGCCACCTTAACATTTCCAAAAACATCTTACAAATTGCAAACGTAATGGCTAGGAAAGACAAGTGCTTTTGAATTGCTAATCCAAGAAATTATGAATGAGTTTTATCCCATGAAAGAATCCCCAGTGTCCCTTTTGCCAAATCAGCAAAATGCAGGCGCATTTGTGTTGCACAACTTTTCTGCCAAGTGATGCAAATGTGCACTGTTGTTGTTGCTGCTGATGGTGGCACACAATGCTGCCTAGTTGTCGGCATTGCTAGGACGATGTGATGATCAATTGGTCATTATAGTCCTGCAATCATTTACAACGTTCGTCCCTTTGTTCGTTCGCTCGCTTGTTTGTTTGCACCGGTTGTTTGCGGAAATAGGAAACGGAATCTAGTAACGTTTGATAAATCCCTTGTGCCGAGATAGCCAGGGCGTTGGGTGTTTACATGTGTGTGTGTGTGAGTGTGCATGTGCCTTTTCGCCCGTTTGTCAGTGGGTTCGTTTCCAAGTTGTTGGGCTTCAACAACATCAAATTTCCACAGTGTTATTGGCATAGAACAAATCACAGTGTTCATTGATTCAACCACATAATCGTGTTAACGTGCGAATGTCGATCCTCATACAGGCACAGCAGTGTGACAGTGAATTGCGACAGGTTATGTGAAAAAGATTTACCCGAGCAACACATGCAAAATTTGCTACGTCAGATACAGTTCTTCACTGTAGCGGACACGGCCAAGTTTAAAACAAAACGTCTTCGCCACTCTTCGTGTATGGAGATCTGAATCAAAGCTACTCTTTGCTATATTAACTTTCACAATAATATAAAAATGCTATATATATTCAGAGCAAATCCTTATTCTTATTTTTGCAAAATTCATATTTGTATGGGGTGAAATAGGACGAAAAGGGATACAAATGGTACCAATCCAACGACAGCTGGTAGAAACATGAAATTCGGGTTTTACATGCTGTTGTTGCGTAGAATAAGTGGATATTTCGAAACGCGTACTTTTATGGGAAGGAATGGGGCATGGATGTATGACAATGCGGCTGAAGTTAAAAGCATGAAATTCAGTGTTTACATTCCTTTGACTGACTGGACTCGTAAAATAAAATAATTTTTAGGAATTCGTATTTTTAGGGTGATTGGAGCAATATGGGATAAAGATGGTACCAACCAAACGGTTGAAATTCTGTGTATATGCTCTGACTGCGTAAATGCGAAAAATAAAGAGATGCTGTGGAATGGATGTTTTATAAGATTCGGCCAGTTCGAGCATAACGCCTTTTTATACACTCCACGAGAGTATTATGTCTTTTTGCATTTGTTTGTAACACCCAAAAGGAAGAGATAGAGACCCATTGTTAATTATACCGATCGACTTAGAATCACTTTTTGAATCGATTTAGCAATGTCCGTCTGTCTGTCTGTCTGTTAGTCCATCTATTCGAGTAATCACGATACAGGTCGCAATTGTAGACAGAACCAAATGAAACTTCGCACAACAAAGTTTTTCGGAATAGGGACGAACGCTATTTAATTTGAAGAAAATCGGATCAGATTTAGATATAGCCCCCATACGAATTCCACTCCCGATTTGACTCTATTCACTGTAGATACCACATATTTTAACAGAATTTCTTCAAAATTGGCAAAACATCTTATGTTTCTACTAGAAACGTCCATGGAGAAAATGGGTCAGATCGGTTCAGATTTATATATAGCTCCCATACGAATTTCATTCCCGATTTGACCATTCTCGCTCTAGAAATCACATAGTTTAACACATCTTCTTCGAATTTGGCAAACTATCATATATTTCAACTAGAAACACCCATGATGAAAATGGGTCACATCGGTTCAGATTTATATATAGCTCCCATACAAATTTCACTCCCGATTTAACCTTTTTCGCTCTAGAAACCACATAGTTTAACAGATCTTCTTCGAATTTGGCAAACTATCTTATATTTCCACTAGAAATACCCACGGTGAACATGGGTCAGATCAGTTCAGATTTATATATAGCTCCCATACAAATTTCACACCCGATTTGACCTTTTTCGCTCTAGAAACCACATTTTTTAATAGATCTTCTTTGAATTTGGCAAATTATAATATATTTCAACTAGAAACACCCATGATGAAAATGGGTCACATCGGTTCAGATTTATATATAGCTCCCATACAAATTTCACTCCCGATTTAACCTTTTTCGCTCTAGAAACCACATAGTTTGACAGATCTTCTTCGAATTTGGCAAACTATCTTATATTTCCACTAGAAATACCCACGGTGAACATGGGTCAGATCAGTTCAGATTTATATATAGCTCCCATACAAATTTCACACCCAATTTGACTTTTTTCGCTCTAGAAACCACATTTTTTAATAGAACTTCTTCGAATTTGGCAAACTATCATATATTTCAACTAGAAACAACCATGATGAAAATGGGTCACATCGGTTCAGATTTATATATAGCTCCCATACAAATTTCACTCCCGATTTAACCTTTTTCGCTCTAGAAACCACATAGTTTAACAGATCTTCTTCGAATTTGGCAAACTATCTTATATTTCCACTAGAAATACCCACGGTGAACATGGGTCAGATCAGTTCAGATTTATATATAGCTCCCATACAAATTTCACACCCGATTTGACATTTTTCGCTCTAGAAACCACATTTTTTAATAGATCTTCTTGAAATTTGGCAAACTATCAAATATTTCAACTAGAAACACCCATGATGAAAATGGGTCACATCGGTTCAGATTTATATATAGCTCCCATACAAATTTCACTCCCGATTTAACCTTTTTCGCTCTAGAAACCACATAGTTTAACAGATCTTCTTCGAATTTGGCAAACTATCTTATATTTCCACTAGAAATACCCACGGTGAACATGGGTCTGATCGGTTCACATTTATATATAGGTCCCATACAAATTTCACTCCCAATTTGACCTTTTTCGCTCTAGAAACCACATTTTTTAATAGATCTTCTTCAAATCTGCCAAGATATATTATATTTCAACTAGAAACACCCATGGTGAAAATGGGTCAGATCGGTTCAGATTTATATATAGCCCAATACAAATTTCTCTCCCGACTTGACTTTGTCCGCACCAGAATCCACGGATTTTCACCGAATTTCTTCAAATTGAGCATAACACGTTACACTTGATAGTTATATTCTATTGTGAATGTGGGTCACTTCATTCCATGTTTGGATATAGACCCGATACAAATAGTTTCTAGATTTAACAAATTGGGTCAGGTCATATTATCCTATGATTAGGAAACATACAAAAATGCTTCCCGTTTTCTCTTTTTTACCGAATTGAATTGTATTCGGATAGAAGGTGGAGTGTATCATATAGTCGGCCCCGCCCGACTTTAGCCTTTCCTTACTTGTTACTTCTTATTACTAATCCTAGATGTTATATAGTACATAGTACTTTTATGATTGTTAAAATTAAATCCCAAACCTGGTGGGACATTTGTATGTGAGGTATATCATAACAAGGATCGAAAAAATATTCTTCGAAAATAGATTTTCCTATGTCGAATGTGACACGATTTGACCCTGCTGTAATATGTGACTTCTAGAGTGCTAAGAAGTCAAATCACGAGGGACATGTCTATGGCTCCAATAAGTCATATGAGATAACAAAAAATTTCCGCAATATACCATCATGCGATTAAATACTAAAATTCGACCGACCTCTTTTGCATTGTATTCGACTGTAACATCTTGAGGAAGCTTGCAGGTTTACGCGAAATGTTTTTCTTTTAGGTAACATTTTCTTAAAAAATAAAGACCTATTTCGATTTGGCAGAAAGAACCGTTTCAGAAAAATATTTAAAATTTAATATGGAAAAAATTCGGAATCTTTGCAGGAAGATGGATTTGAAGTGACAAAAATCGTATAGACATCTTAAAATTTTCAAATCGCAAAATGAGTCTTGGTTGAGACGTGAAACATTTTTTGAAAATCCTGAATCATATCTATCATATCACTCAAATGCCGAAAATATGTTGTTGTTGGAATCCTGCATCATATCCATCATATCACTCAAATGCCGAAAATATGTTGTTGTTGGAAGAAACTGTGAAAGAAAGTATGAAGAGGAAAACTTAGATTTATGTACCGAATTAACTATTGATGAAATTTAATAATATTTTTTAATTTAATAAAATTATTATTATAATATTATTTAATCTAATATTAAAATATGAGATAGATTTATATATAGCTCCTATAGACATTTTGCTTTGATTTGATTTAACTTTTTCCGCTCTAACAAGTAAGGAAAGGCTGTAGTCGTGTTATGCTCAATTTGAAGAAATTGGGAGTAAAATTTGTGTGGGAGCTCTAAATAAATCTGAACCGATCTGTCACATTTTCACCATGCGTACTTGAAGAAGATCTGTCAAAGTATGTGGTTTCTAGAGCAGAAAAAGTCAAATAGAGAGCGAAATTTGTATGGGAGCTATATATAAATCTGAACCGATATAACACATTTTCACCACATGATTTTCTACTTGAAATGTAAGATGTTTTGCTAATTTTGAAGGCAAACTGATAAAATATGTGGCTTCTAGAGTGGAAGAAATCAAATTGGGAGCTAAATTTGAGCTCTATATAAATCTGAACCGATATAACACATTTTCACCGCAGGTGTTTCTAGTTGAAATATAAGACGTTTTGCTAATTTTGAAGACAATCTTTTAAAATATGTGGTATATAGAGTGAAAAGAGTCAAATCGGAAGTAAAATTCGATTTTCTTCAAATAAAATATCGTTCGTCCTTATCCCGAAGAATTTCGTTGTGCAAAGTTTCATTTGGTTCTGTCTAAAATTGCGACCTGTTCTTTGATTACGAAAATAGATGGGCAGACAGAGAGACGGATCGATCCAAAAAGCGATTCTAAGTCGATCGGTATAATTAATAATGGGTCTATCTCGCTTCCTTTTGGTTGTTACAAACAAATTACAAAGACAATACTCTCGTGGAGTGTAGAAATATCCATAAACAAGTTTTCGGTGTACAAAAGAAAAATGTTTGGGTTTTGAAACATTTTTATACCCTCCATTAAAGTATTATGTGTTTGTAACACCCAAAAGGAAACGAGTTAGACCCATTAGAATCACTTTCTGAGTCCATTTAGCAATATCCGTCAATCCGTCTGTGTCCATCTATTGTTATAATCAAATTACAGTTTTCAATTATAGCCCGATCTTAACAAAAATTGACACAATATCGCACATATATCGCTCCCGATTTGACTTTTCCGTCCTAGAAACCGTCCTATTGTACCCGATTTTCTTTAAATTCTGCACAACACTTTATAATCTGACTATAATGGTGGATTGGTTCAGATTTAGATATAGCCCAAATATAAATGTTGCTCCCAAATGTTTAACCGATTTTGGACAAACTTTATATATTTCACATATAAACATACATGATGAAAGCGGGTCACATCGTTCAAGGTTCCAATATACCCACATACAAATGTCCTTTCTGATTTAAAATTTTTTGTCAAACATATACACTTACAAGATACAAGAATCCTTCACGATTTTACTTTTTACCGAATTGAATTGTAATGGGATAGAAAGTGGAGGGTATCATATAGTCGGCCCGGCCGATTTTAGCTTTTCCTTACTTTCTTTATTTACATATGTTTATGGCTGAAATGAAAAGTATTGCTAGGTATCGGATGTAGTATGAAACTTCTAGAGCGGAAATCACCAGTCGGGAAGGATATTTAAAAGGGAGAAATATAGTAGCATGATGTTAGCAACTGCCAACATCGTTGTAGTGTTATAATGTTGAATTGAATAGTCAGAGGGTTTAAATGTTTTACATAAACATGCTGAATATACCCTATACCTGAAATGAAAGAAAAATGTGGCCTGCTATGTCATAATAATGTGCAAAAGTGTCCTTCGTATGATATGGACTTTCTACGTAACATAGTCGCCCTATAATCTACTGGCAACACTGTGGAATAACCTCGAGATTCTGTCCGGCCAAACTAAAACGCAATTTTATTTGTTACGGTTGTGATTCAATGTCCAGTGATTTTATGCACACAAACACGCATATGAGGTTGACTCCAGCTCTGCGCATACGTGTAATATTTGCAAGAGTGTGTGTGTGTGAATGTGTGTAATTTGAACATAGCATTTTGCCTGCTTATATCCTGCAAACATTGGCAGAATGAAAATTGTACTTTAAGGATTATCAAAGCTCCGAGCTGAAAATCTTTTTTACATGAACTCATGGACATGTACGTGAATGAATATCTCTGTGTATGTGTGTGTGGCTTACTAGTGTTGGAGTATGTGTCTGAGTGTATAAGTGCATGTGTTATGCACCGGTGTATGCATGTTGGTAAGTGCGTGCGTGTGTGTGTGTAATACAAAACTTGTTGTAACAAACAAATTGTTAAAGCTCAAAACGTTGTATGGAGGTAACAGCATTAAACTCAAAACCCTGCCGTACAAGCACACGTAGTACTTATCTACACACACACAGGCACACACTCGCAGTTATACGCATACAACCACGCACATAGCAGTGAGCTCTCGCACATATACTCCTTTTCTCACACACGCACGCATACAAGGACATTAAGTTTAAACTACAAACTGTAAACACTCTTTTCTGGACACTGAAACGAACAAAAGAATCACTTTTGCGGTTACCGACATATCAGAGCAAGAGCAACGACAGTATAGAGCAGCAACACAACACAAAGAGCATGACGGCCCAAAAGGACCCCAGCAACAACAGCACCAACAACCATCAACATCAGCAATACTCGTAGCAGTTGCAACATGGGAAAATCATCGGCATTGATTGCAAATTGATGTTATTGGATATTGAAAGAGGAAAAAGTGGATTAAAATTACAATAACCGGCAAATGGAAAAATCTGTGGAAACCCCAATGTTGACCACTGGATATGTATACATACACATACCTACATATGTATGTGTACTTGTAAGTGCGGAGGTAACATTTCTTTCGAAATGAAAACAATGAAATTAAGAGAGTGGCACAAATATAAACGCCACGTAATTGTAGTTTTTTTTCGTTGAGATATCAAAAGAGAGAACATTATTTTTGGTAAAAAAATATAAAATTCGGCTGGACCCAAGCTCCAACATGGAGTGCGTTCCACAGTATTGCCCGTAGATTAGAGACTGTCAACTTCACGAAGAAGTGTAGATGCTTATAGCAATATTTGTTGTTATACCCTGCACCACTTCGTGGACGTTCGTATTAGAAGTTAGTTTTCCGCTAAATGTTTGTAACACCAAGAAATAATCGAGCTAGACCCACCTTTAAGTATACGGATCGGCTTAGAATCACCAGCTGAATTGATTTAACGATGAAATTTGGTAGAAGTTACTTTTTTGGGCCAAGGACGATCGGTATTGAATTTGGAGGAAATCGGTTCAGACTTAGATATAGCCTCCATATAAATATCCATATAATTTACACTATTACTGCTCTAGAATACACATTTTACATGGGATCATGACCAAATTTTCAGGATCGTATTATATTTGAACTAGAAACAGTTCACAGGAAAGTGGACCACTTGGGTCTATGTTTTGATATAGCCTTCATAAATGTACATTCGGTTTACAATATTACTGCTCTAAAATGCACATTTTACATCGGATCTTGATCAAATTATATTCATATTTCATTCTAAGAATACCTACTTTCAAAGTGATCTATATGACCCACTTTTTAATGAAGCGCCCTTACAAATGGCCCCATTTTTATTATTACTCCTCTAGGATCCTCAATTTACATCGGAAGTTTATCAAATTTTGCATTTTGTACTATATTTCAACTAAGAAGACCTAATATGAAAGTCAAATATATTGGTCCACATTTTGTATTAACCCCCATACAAATTGGGCCCCCATTCTACTCTATTATATCTCTGAACCCACATCGTACATTAGATCTCGATATAATTTTGCATATCATGCCATATTTCAACTAAGAGTATCTACTTTCAAAGTGATCTATATGGAACCAAATTTTAATGTAGAGCCTTACAAATGGCCCCATTTTAATTTTTACCCCTCAAGAACGCAAATTTTACATCGATTTTTTTTTTAATTTTGCAGATTCAAATAAGAATACAAAGTCAAATATATGTGTCCATACTTTGGAATAACCCAAATGGGGCCCCATTCTACTATAATACAGCTCTAGAAACTACGTCTTACATCGGGTCATGATATATTTCAACTATGAATACCTACCGTGAATGAGAAATATATAGGCCCATGTTTTGGACCAGGCCCCAAGTGTTGTTATAGGCCTCCTTTCAAATGTCGGTCCGATTCATCCTATTACTACTGTATAATTTGTTTTTGTCTGCTAGAAAATTGGAACAATTATCATATTTTTTACCATATTCGTTAAATATGACTAAAGATGAATTTATAGTATAATTTATATGAACTACATAAAATTGCTCACATGAAACACCTGGGTTTAGTAATAAAAGCGAGGTATGTACGCAGGGAGTGGTGTAGGGCGTACTTGTGTTTTATTTGCAATATTATGTGTTGTCCATGACTATATATCGAAAAGGAGATTAGTTTATACAATTTTTTTTGAATTCAATGAAGAAACAGTAGTGTAGGAACAGCCGAAAAAAATATCAAAGAAATCTATTTTGTTTTATTTTTAAATAAATCTGAACCGAAGTGATCAACGGGACAGTCCTTTTGAGGAAAACAGTGTATATGCCTATATAGTCTTATATTCTGCGTTTTACCTCGACGCAGAATATACACATATGTATATCGATGGCTTATATTCAAAAGTGGCTATGAACAAAAACACAACTTTTCCCGACAGATAAGATCATTCTTCTACAGTTTAATCTAAAGAGGATTACTAACTGCTGCGATTAAAAAGTTTTCAAAAATTCCTTCTTTTCACGGTTTTATGGTTCATAGCCACTTTGGCATGTTTAAAAATTGACCACTATGAATGTTGAAATAAGCACATAGCCATTTATGTCGAAATATTTAAATAAGATTTATTTTAAACTCGTCAACGTTTTTAATGAATTGTTGGCAATGTTTTGTAGAAAACTTTTCTGGGATGTACACAGCGAATTTAAAGATTCAAGCTTCATCCGTTATACTTTATACTTTTTTTTTAAGGATAAAAAAATTGGATATTTTTTGAAAAATTTCATTTTCACGGGAAATATGGCTAATATGATTTTCATGTCAATTTCAAGTCAGCCGCAAAAATCGCTGCAATTGTTGAAAAAATCCAAAATTCGCGTTTGCAATTCCTTATGTTTTAGCTTTCTCTATCCAGGATTCTGAAACTTTTCTGTTACAAATATTCTACCTGACAAGAAATATTTTGGTATTCTCAATATGATAACAATTGACGCGGGTTTTTCCAAAGATACTTTTTACAATTTTTGACTTTACGGGCAACTAAGGAACTTAAGCTATTTTAGAGTGTTAACTTAAAAGCTATTAACCTAAACCTAAATCAAGAAAAATGCTTTAAATAAATTACAAAATTACGGCCTTATGCTGCCACATTTTTGAATTAATTTATTTATTTCATTTTGCAGTCACAAATTAACGTGTGAGTGTATAGCCAAATCAGAAATAATTGAAAAAATGGCCTTAGAAAAAATTATGAATATGAATTTCCAATGAAAATTTTAAGATGTTGCAAGAGTGGGTGACGAAAAAATTGCTGCAGTAACCACCAGGAATGAAGGATTGTTTATTGATGATCTGTAAAAATATTTCGTAGTTGGGTCAAGCCGTCTGTTGGCTAGCCACTTCTTAACCCATTAAAGCCCAACCAAATTTGTTTTCCGCTGTTTCTTTCTGTTGATTGTTCGATTAATCGAACACTGGGTCAAAATGGGTTAAAACACCTATAAAAATCAAAATGTAATGCATTGAAGGAGTGACTTAACACCCTAAGTATGTTTGAACCAGGCAGTTGTGGTAGTCAAATTTAAACCTCTCCAAAAAACAAGTAATTTTAAAAAATATCTTTACTTTTTTATAGCCAATTCTAATTTAAAATGTTACATGACCAACCCTATACAATATGCTCAAGTAATTTTGAAACATTAGTTAACTTCGAAATCGGTCTATAATTTCGGACATTACTTCTTACTGACTATATACCGAAATACGCATGAGACAAGCCACCTTCCAAACATCCAGAGAGACACCCAGCTGCGAAGAAAGATTCAATGGAGAACAAATTGACGAGCCACAATTTTTAAAACCTTTGATCCCCGCATATTATCTGTGATAAATACGGAAAATTGGATATACTTGTTAACGATGTATGGGTCTAAATATGATTTCTAAAGAGTTTTGAGGTTTCTTATATATACAGGATATGAGTAACAGGCAAAAGTATTTTGAAATGTTGCTTAATTTTTATAATCTTAAATATGTATTACTTCGAATAACAAATACAGTTCTTTGTTCTCGCTGAAATGCCAGAAGATGTACCAACAAAATCATATACCAACCAAAAAATAAATAAATAATTGATATTTTAGATTTTACTTTGATTTTCGCTTTCCTACGTAGATCCAAGTTTCTGAATTCTCTTGTTCTTGTTTCTCTTTTGAATAGTATTTTTTACATATGTGCACAAGAATAAAAATTATTAACTCTGAAAAATATTTGATTTTATAGTACAAACTCTTGATGTTGCTTATAAGCTACTTTGGGGGCGAAAGGCTTAAGCGAATTGTTCAAGGTAAAGTTAAAGAAATTCGCCTTTCGAAAAATGCATTACTCCCAAATCAGTGACAGGCTAAATAGTTTTCAAGTCACTCACTCAAATTACGTTAACAGGGAATAGAATTAGACTCAACAAAATAAGTGATTAACTTCACATGATTCTGTGCAGAATTCTCCTGCTCCTCATCGAATAGGTGGTGGGAAATCAGTAGAAGATTTCCGGGATTTAATAAAGGGACAAAATGCTTCGGGTTGTCTTTCATTTTGTTCTCAAACCCTAAACTGTTTGTATAGAAATTTATTCAGAAAGAAGTAAAAACGGCGTTAAGTTCGGCCGGGCCGAACTTTATATACCCTCCACCATGGATTGCATTCCAAAGAGGTTGTAGGTTTTCGTAGAAGTGCAGTAATAATACATGAATATATAATTTTTTTAATACAGCCAAACCAAAACAAATACAAATATTGAAAAAATAATTTTATAAATAAATGTAATATTTTAATTATTTCAAACCATTATTTATTTCAAATCAAAAAATAAATATTCTTATATTCATATTTTCAAAAAGCTTAAATACCATAAATATTGGTAGATTGTGGGTGCTACAGTTGGTTGTATTTCCATACTATTTTAATTTCAAAAGTAAAAATGTTGAAAATCCGTTATCAGACGTACATTGTGCAAAATAACCTAACTTCATGATTCAACCAATTTTTGCCGTAAAAGAAAAAATACGAATTTTGAAAAAAAACTTTTTATTTTGCGTGTCTATGCAGTCTGAGAATTCCATGATCCCAGCTGCGCCCATTTGGTTGGTACCATTTTTACCCCCTTGACGTTTCTACACAATTCGAATTTCATCATTCTAGCCGTAGTCGTTTAGTTGGTACTATTTTTCTCCCCTTTTTCATTTTAACACCAAAAAGTACGAATTTTGAAAAATCCGTTTATTTTACTTGTCTATGCAATCAGAGGAATGTATACACCGAATTTCATTATTCTAGGTACAGCCGTTTTGTTGGTACCATTTTTATCCCTCTATTCCCATTTTACCCCTTAAAAGTACGAATTTGGAAAAATACTTTTATATTATGTATCTACTCAATTAGAGGAATGTACACACCGAATTTCGTGTTTCTAGCTGTTGTCGTATAATATGTACCATTTTTATCCCTTTTTTCATTTCACCCCCTACAAATAAGAATCACTTTATGGTGCACGTTTTTGCTATAAGGGGAATGCGCAGATCAAATATCAAGCAAATATAAACAGACATATTGAAAAAACATTCTTAAATACGCTAAAATATTAGGGATTATTATGGGTACTTTTAGTCCTTGTGAGGGAAAATTTTTTCCCTTTGGGCCGATTTCGCCCACCGATCTACGACTATAAGACGCATTTATGGAAAATTTGAACGTTGTAGCTCCTTTCGTTTAGATGCTAGCGTGCTTTCAACAGACGGACGGACGGACGGACGGACGGACGGACATGGCTAGATCGTCTTAGAATTTTATGACTATCAAGAATATATATACTTTATAGGGTTTCAGGTCGATATTTCAAGGTGTTACAAACGGAATGACAATGTTAGTATACCCCCATCCTGGAGGTGGAGGGTATAAAAAGCCTCTTGCATAGTGATCGTACTTTTGTCTATTTTCCACGCAATTAGAGGATTTGTAGAGCTTATGAAATTTTTTCTCAAATTTTGAAATGTTTTCAAACCAGGGGTGTACCGAGGAGATTTATGAACTTTTGGCTTCAACCTGTGTATCACAAATCTTTAAAATATTATTGATAAAGGCAAAATAACAATTTTCTAAGGCTTATCCATCAAAAAATGCAACCAATCAATAATTGAAATATAATCATTATCTACATAAAAATCACAGCGATTGTAATCTAAATAATGTAATAATAATTAATCTCACTAAAAGAATAGTATTTAACATTTAGACTAACAGCATTTTCGAATAGAAATCTAAAGTCTAAAAATCCTAAATAATTGAGTTTATTGAAATCAATCGTAGTTAGGGACTAACTTTTTCCCTCTGAACCGATTTCGCCAATTTGCCATTGCAACCTTCCACACAGTTAGAGAAGCATGCACATCAGATTGGTTCGTTCAAAATGCTACAGCCGTTGGCTTACAGCCAATTTTAACCCCTTTACCGCACTTTGTCCCTAAAAGTACGAATTTACAGAAAGACTTGGGAAAAAGCCTTTTTTGCATGTATACCCAGTCAGAGAAACATATAAATCGAATTTCATTATTCTAGTTGCAGCCATTTTTATACCCTTTTCTTCCCCTTTCCACAATAAAAGTAAAATTTTCAAAATTTTCCTTTATATTGCAAGTTTATACAACTAGGGGATGGAGCCACATAATATTATGATTATATACAAAAGCAGCCAGAGCGAAGTATACAGATATTTTTATCACTCGTATAGCAAAAATGTAAACTATATAAAATTTTAAGAAAATTCTCCGAAGAAAACAAGTATCTAAAATAAAATCCTAATCCGCGCCTCTTGACTTTTTTATTAAAAACAAGTAAGAAAAGCTAAAGTCGGTCGGGGCCGACTATATAATACCCTTCAACACTCGCTGCGTATATACCTCGCTTTTATTACTAAACCCAGGTGTTTCATGGGAGCAATTTTATGTAGTTCATATAAATTATACAGTTTACCATAAATTCATCTTTAGTCATATTTAACGAATATTGTAAAAAATATGATAATTGTTCCAATTTTCCGGCAGACAAATACAAATTATACAGTAGTAATAGGATGAATCGGACCGACATTTGAAAGGCGGTCTATAACAACACTTGGTCCTGGTCCAAAACATGGTAGGTATTCATAGTTGAAATATGTCATGATCCGATGTAAGACGTAGTTTCTAGAGCTGCATTAGAGTAGAATGGGGCCCCATTAGGGTTATTCCAAAGTATGGACACATATATTTGACTTTGTATTCTTAGTTGAATCTGCAAAATTTAAAAAAAAAAATCCGATGTAAAATTTGCGTTCTTGAGGGGTAACAATTAAAATGGGGCCATTTGTAAGGGCTCTACTTTAAAAATTGGTTCCATATAGATCACTTTGAAAGTAGGTACTCTTAGTTGAAATATGGCATGATATGCAAGATTATATCGAGATCTAATGTACGATGTGGGTTCAGAGATGTAATAGAGTAGAATGGGGGCCCAATTTGTATGGGGGTTATACCAAAATATGGACCTATATGTTTGACTTTCATAATAGGTCTTCATAGTTGAAATTTAGTACAAAATGCAAAATTTGATAAACTTCCGATGTAAATTAAGTATCCCAGAGGAGTAATAATAAAAACGGGGGCCAGTTGTAAGGGCGCTACATTAAAAATTGGGTCATATAGATCACTTTCAAAGTAGGTATTCTTAAAATGAAATATGAATATAATATAATCTGCAAAATTTATAATACTTCCGATGTAAAATGTGGGTCCTAGAGAGGTTATAATTCAAATGGGGGCCCACTTGTAAGGGCGCTACATTAAAAAGTGGGCCTTTATAGATCACTTTCAAAGTAGGTATTCTTTATTGAAATATAACAGGATCTGCAAAATTTTATCAAGATCCAATGTAAGATGTGGGTTCTAGAGCGATAATAGTGTAAAATTGGGGCGCATTTGTATGGGGGCTATTCCAAAACATTGACCTATATAGCTGGCTTTAAAAATACGTGTTTCTAGCATGAATGTAACATTGTGTGGAAAATTTGATCAAGATCCGATGTAAAATGTGCATTTTAGAGCAGTAATATTGTAAATCGAATATACATTTGTATGGGGGCTATATCAAAACTTGTGGTCCACTTTCCCGTGAGCTGTTTCTAGTTCAAATATAACACGATCCTGAAAATTTGGTCATGATCCCAAAATGTGTATTCTAGAGCAGTAATAGTGTAAATTATATGGATATTTATATTGAGGCTATATCTAAATCGGAACCGATTTTCTCCAAATTCAATACCAATCGTCCTTGGCCAAAAAAGTAACTTCTGCCAAATTTCATGTTAATCGGACAGCAGTTGTGACCTGTAGAGTCCGAACAAGCTTAGATGGACCGCAGACGGACAGACAGACATCTTTAAATCGATTCAGCTGGTGATTCTAAACTGATCCGTATACTAAAAGGTCTAGCTCGATTATTTATTGGTGTTACAAACATTAGGCGGAAAACTAACTTATAATACCCTAGTCCATGAAGTGGTGTAGGGTATAAAAATATTCACCCAAGTAAAATTTTTCAAGTCGGGAGGCGCGGATTAGTGTTTATTTTTTGACCCATGGTTTCTTCGGAGAATTTTCTTAGAATTTAATGTAGATTACGTTTTTGCTCTACGATTTTTAATTTTTTTTTCATCCATATAAATCAACCCGCTCTAGTACTCATAGTTACCAATTTTATCCCTTTTTCCACAGTAGTGCCTTAAAAGTATATATTTCGACAAATTCCTTTAATTTCCGTGTCTATGCGTTTGAAGGTATACCGATACGCTGTTGGTCCAATGCTTGTCCCTATTTATCCCATCCTACCCTCTAAAAGTGTGGATCACTTTACGAGGCGCGTTTATAATTGAAAGGATTGAACTTACCAAAAAACGACTAAATTCGAAGCAGACATCTTCAAAGAAGTGCAAAAAACAACAAACCCAAATACCCGATGCAGACCCACGCAAATACATATATACTGTGGTCTGGTTCAATCTTGACGCCAGTCAGTTAGCTAGCAAAAAAGGGACATGTTCCCATGTTTAATGTTTTCGTGGCACTCATTTTAATGATCATGTAATCCTATTGACTTTAGTGTCATAACTTTTTTTCCCAGCTTATTTCATATACATATATAAATTTATTGTATGTGTGTGCTATTTCTGTTATAATCACCCTCATAATCTGTTGTCATTTAATAATAATACAGGTATAAACATAATAACGACAACTGCGCCAGCAACAATGAAAACATCAAAAGCGAAAAACAAACGTTTAAATAAAACGTCAACAAATGTTTTTTGTGCCCACGTAATTGAATGCAATGGAAATTATCAAAACTGTTTGTGACAGCAAACAGTAATTACAAATAATTGTGCATGAATTACAGATTAACAAATCGCTACAATCAAAAATCTATTCAAACAAAAATTACAAACGAATGTACAAAAACTCGGACGGCTTTTTTTCAGATACATAAACACATACATATGGGTATTTCCTTGCGTAAAATCCCTTTTAAAGTTGAACATTATATTGAAGAATTTAAATACAGAAATAATTATAATTTATAACGGATACCTTGTAATAGCAATCGATTCCTAAATATTTTATAAATAACTTAGACAATACTGTGGGGATGAAACAAATCACATACATATTATGAGTGAAATTATTCATAAATATGGATTTAATAAAAAGTACACATATATGAAACACCCACAACAAAAAGTATGAAAGAACATACTCACACATGGACACTAATGTACACTAGGCTGGGACGTGTTCGTTGTAAAAGATAGGGGTTGTTTTTAACGCCCTTAAAATCACGTTGATATTTAGACCCACATGGATGCCTTAGACATTAGAAATATAATACATTGTTTACGTCCCAGTACCAAATGGGTAATTGTTTATAATACCGATCGGCTTAGAGGCACTTTTGAAATCGATTTAGCCATGCCCGTCTTTCTGTATATTTTGGCAATCAAAGTAAAGGTCGCAATTATTGTCACGTCAAACTTAACACAAACGAAAGCTGCAGAACGGACTGTTGGAATTTAAACAGAATCGATTCGGATTTAGGAAAATGTTCCTACTGATATAACTTCTTACCGCTCTAGAAGGCATATATTACAACCGATTTTGTTCAGATTTTACACATGTCATGTAAAGACTGTACTACAAATTCCATACTTCTATCTGTATTTATAAGAAAATTTTAATACAAACTGTGAATGGGAGCTATATACAAATCTGAACCGATGTGACCCATGTTTAGGAAATGTTTTCTAGTTGAAATATTAGACGATATCCCAAATTTTATGGAGTGTTAAATATGCGGTTTCTAGAGCGGAAAGAATCAAATCGAGAGCTATATATAATCTGAACCGATGTGACCCACTTGCGCTATAGTAATTTCTATTTGAAATATTAGCTTATGTGCCGAAAATCTCTTCAAAAATGCAATTTCTAGAGCGGAACTAATCAATTCAGTAGCGAAATTTGTAATGGAGTATATATATATCTGAACCCATCTGACCCATTTTCACCAAAGCTGTTTTTAGTTGAAATATAAGTTGTTTCGCCAAATTTGAAGAAAATCTGTCAAAGTTTGTGATTTGTAGAGCGAAAAGAGTCAAATCGGAGGAGACATTTGAATGGAAGCTATATATGAATCTGAACCGATCTATCCTATTTTTACCACAGCTGTTTCTAGTTGAAATATAAGCTGTTTTGCCTAATTTGAAGAAAATCTGTCAAAGTTTGTGGTTTCTGGAGCAGAAAGAGTCAAATCGGAAGAGACATTTGTATGTGAGCTATATATAAATCTGAACCGATCTATCCTATTTTTTAGCAGAGCTGTTTTTAGTTGAAATATAAGTTGTTTTGCCAAATTTGAAGAAAATCTGTCAAAGTTTGTGGTTTCTAGAGCGGAAATAGTCAAATCGGAAGCAACATTTGTATGGGAGCAATATATAAATCTGAACCGATTTGCTTCAATTTAAATATCGTCCATCCTTATCCCATAAAATTTCGTTGTGCAAAGTTTCATTTAGTTCTAACAACAATTGCGACCTGGACTTTGATTACAAGAATAGATGGACAGACGGACGGACGGACATCGAAAAATCGACTCAAAAAGTGATTCTAAGTCGATCGGTATAATAAACAATGGGTCTATCTCGTTTCCTTTTGTGTGTTACAAACAAATACACAAAGACAATATACCCTGTGGTGTAGGGTATACAAATCGGAGGGAACAATTTAGCGTTGGCTATATGTTTGCTGCAATGATTCACTTTTCACTGTAAGTGTTCCCAAATGAAATATGACGTGATTTGGAAAATTCGTATTCGTATGGGAGGCCTATTTGAGTGGGGTCTACATCAAAATAAAGACCAATGAAAACATGGACTCATATGGTCCACTTTAACAGTAGGCATTCCAATGTGAAATAATCTATGATCTGGAAAATTTGGTCAAGATCCGATGTAATCCGAAGTTTTAAGGCGGTTATAGCGTTGATTGAAAGAGGCTATTTGAAAACCCATATGGTTGTTAATGCTAACCCAATACAGATATAAGCATACAATTTGAAGTATTTTTAGTCGATATTCTCCTCTTTAATTCAACACATATACCGGCGTCACAGGATGCGAAGAAGTATTTATAATATTTATATGAAAAATGTTTTTCGTTTGAAGGGGAACAGTATGAGGAAATCTAAAAGAGTCATTTTATGTCAAGCGGTATTTTAGCTGCGATTGTTTTGAAAGTTTGGAAAAAAAGTTAATTTAATTTAAAATACATTTTTTTCAAAAAAGTGTATTCATTCAATCACCTGTAATTCGTGAAATACTTTACTGATTTGTATGTACTGCAGCTTCCCTACGGGAAATTGGTAAATGTACCTATCCTGGTTATATCACAGAACTGGCCTCTAAGTCTGCAAAAATTGTCGATTCTCTTGAGGTGCGCTCTAAGTCATGTCCTTTGAAACCGATTTCAGGTCATATTCTTTGAGACCGATTCTAGAACACTTCTTTTGAGGTTCCAGGCCAATTCCTTTGAGACAGATCCTAGGTCATGTCCACGACATATCACTTGAAAAAGAGACCGGTCCCTTCATACATTTGGGTTAGAACCAGGACCGGTCCTTACCCACCGGGGATTACTGCTAGGACTTGTCCTGGGACAGTTTGTTTTCCCGTAGGGTTGTTCTAAACATAATTTCAATTACTTTTAAAATATTGCCATGTTATATTTTTTTAAAGTTTTTACAATTTTTATCTTTAGTGGTATGTATGGTTGACCTTTTTGATGTGTTGCGTTTTGTATTTTGTTCGGCTTGAGGTCAGTTTTTTCAAATAATAAAACAAAAATGACTATTTTATTATTTTCTTGTTTTTTATTTCCCAATATTTCGACCAACTCCGTTGGTCATCTTCAGGGGTCTATTACAAAAAACACAAATTATTCAATTACAAGTTACAAGCATTAACAATCAAAAAATATCACAATATTTATATTTACATTTTTAAAAAGTTTTTCACAATAGGAAAATTCTCCTGCCACTCTCTGCAAGCTTGTGTCAACTACTGTCTAATTTGTCGTCTATGTTTTTCCACCGTGTTCCTATATATTTGAGCACAACCGTCTGTGTCTCTCTTATAATTAAGCCTTTTTCCAGGGGAGACGTCAATTATATTTAGCATTTCCAAAGTGTATCTCCTTGTATAATTATTCTCTTCCGCTAATATTTCGACGTCATTAAAGTTTGGTTTATGTCCCGTCAAGGTACAGTGGGCTGCAAGGGCAGTTTTTTGCTCAATGGGTTTGTCAAGAGATTTGTGTTCTGTTTTGTGTGATGAAAGTCTGGTTTTCAATTTGTTTTTCGTAGTGCCGACATATACCTTCTGGCATATGTCGGACTTGTCACCATTGCATTTTATTTTGTACACGACGTTTGGTTTCTCCTCTTTCTTGATTTTTGATTTTGTCCTACTAAATAGTTGGTTGACGGTCCTGTGTGGCATATAAAACACATACATATAATTATACAAGGAGATACACTTTGGAAATGCTAAATATAATTGACGTCTCCCCTGGAAAAAGGCTTAATTATAAGAGAGACACAGACGGTTGTGCTCAAATATATAGGAACACGGTGGAAAAACATAGACGACAAATTAGACAGTAGTTGACACAAGCTTGCAGAGAGTGGCAGGAGAATTTTCCTATTGTGAAAAACTTTTTAAAAATGTAAATATAAATATTGTGATATTTTTTGATTGTTAATGCTTGTAACTTGTAATTGAATAATTTGTGTTTTTTGTAATAGACCCCTGAAGATGACCAACGGAGTTGGTCGAAATATTGGGAAATAAAAAACAAGAAAATAATAAAATAGTCATTTTTGTTTTATTATTTGAAAAAACTGACCTCAAGCCGAACAAAATACAAAACGCAATTTTTATCTTTTATTTTGATTTTCGAAAAAAACCGTTAATTAATTAGAGAGATGTGACTGAGTGAGTTTGGCAGCGATGACATGATGGCTTCTATTTTTTACGATTTTCATACCCTGCACCTCCAGGATTGGGATATACTAACTTTGTCATTCCGTTTGTAAAATAAATATATTCTTGATCGTCATAAAATTCTAAAACGATCTAGCCATGTCCGTCCGTCTGCCCGTCTGTTGAAAGCACGCTACCATCTAAACGTTCAAATTTTCCATAAATGCGTCTTATAGTCGTAGATCGGTTGGGATTGAAACGGGGCGAAATCGGCCCAAATGGAAAAAAATTTTCTCTCACAAGGACTAAAAATATCCATAATAATCCCTAATATTTTAGCGTATTTAAGCGTGCTTTTTGAATATGTCTGTTTATATTTGCTTGATATTTGGATGCGCATTCCCCTTATAGCAAAAATGTGTACCATAAAGTGATTCTTATTTGTAGGGGGTGAAATGGGGCAAAAAAGGGATAAAAATGGTACATATTAAACGACAACAGCTAGAAACACGAAATTCGGTGTGTACATTCCTCTAAATGAGTAGGTACATAATAAAAAAGAATTTTTTTCCAAATTCGTACTTTTAAGTGGTAAATGGGAATAGGGGGATAAAAATGGTACCACCCAAACGGCTGTACATAGAATAATGAAATTCGGTGTATATTTTTGTATATTCCTTTGATTGCATAGACAAATAAAATACACGGATTTTTCAAAATTCGTACTTTTTGGGGTTAAAATAAAAAAGGGGATAAAATAGTACCAATCTAATGACCGCAGCTAGAGTCATAAAATTCGGAGTATGCATTCCTCTGACAGTGTAGACACGGAAAATAAACTGATTTTTCGAAATTCGTACTTTTTGGGGTCAAAATAGAAAAAAGGGATAAAAATAGTACCAACCAAATAACCGCAGCTAGTCATGAAATTCGGAGAATACATTCATTTGACTACGTAGACATGAAAAATAAAATGTTTTTTTTTTTCAAATTCGTACTTTCAAGGGATACAGTGGGAACGGAGGGATTAAAATGGTACCAACCAAACGGCTGCACATGGAATAATGAAATTCGGTGTATACATTCCTCTGATTGCGTAGACACTAAAAATAGACAGATTTTTCGAAATTCGTACTTTTTGGGGTTAAAATGGAAAAAGGGGATACAAATAGTACCAACAAAATGACCGCAGCTAGAGTCATGCAATTTGGAGTATACATTCCTCTGACTGCTTAGACACGGAAAATAAACGGATTTTTCGAAATTCGTACTTTCAAGGGATACAATGATAGATAGGTATAAAAATAGTACCAACTAAACGACTACAGCTAGAATGATGAAATTCTAATTCCGTAGAAACGTCAAGGGGGTAAAAATGGTACCAACCAAATGGGCGCATCTGGAATCATGGAATTCGGTGTATACATTCCTCTGACTGCATAGACACGCAAAATAAAAAGTTTTTTCCAAATTCGTACTTTTTCTTTTACGGCAAAAATTGGTTGAATTATGAAGTTAGGTTATTTTGCACTATGTACGTCTGATAATGGATTTTTAAAAATTGTACTTCTGGAATTAAAATATAATGGAAATAGAACCAACTGTATCAGCCATTATCTACCAATATTTATGGTATTTAAGCTTTTTGAAAATATAAATATAAGAATATTTATTTTTTGATTAGAAATAAATAATGGTTTGAAATAATTAAAATATATATTTATTTATAAAATTATTTTTTCAATATTTGTATTTGCTTTGGTTTGGCTATATTAAAAAATGTATATTTCCCTGTAATATTACTGCACTTATACGAAAACCAACAACCTCTGTGGAATTCAATTCATGGTGGAGGGTATATATAGATCGGCCCGGCCGAACTTAACTCTGTTTTTACTCGTTTTTACAAAATTAAACAGAATTTCATTGAAAAATCTGTCACACAAGGTTTAAAAACAATGAAAAATCCAGGAAACACCTTGAAATAGCCATCGGAGATTCAATGCAATCAGTTTAGTCCTTTTAAATCCCGTCTCTGGGTCATGGTGAAATTCTAAGACGATCTAGCCATGTCCGTATGTCCTCACCCTAAGAAGTGTCGTTAAATTGTAAGGGCCGATGTTGCATGTGAACCACACCTAAACGTCAAGTTTTTTCGGCATTTCATTTGACATTTCTCAATTTCAGACTAACTCAATTTGAACCATGGGAATATACACAATCGAGCAACGCGTTAAAGATAGTCAAGCTTCTTATGGGCGTTCGAATCAAAATGCATATCGTATTTTTCGGTCAATGTAATCACACATATTCACTTCAGTGGATTCGTCAATAAGCAAAATTGCCGCATTTAGGCGAATGATAATCCAAGAGCGATTGTCGAACAACCAATGCACCCACAAAGAGAGACTGTTTGGTGCGGTGCAGTGATTAACATTAACATAAAATGTTCTAGCTATTTAACCTATATTAATTATGTTTTAATGAGTTGAGCAATTATTTGGTGATTAACTCTTCAGGCGTTTATTCGATTAATTGAAAATTCTTAGCTTTCGAATAAACAATTAATCGAATATCTTAGAAGTCGGAATAATTGGATACCCTAGTTATGATACTGTTTCTAGAGACAGAAAAATAATGTAGTGTGTGTAGGTAACGTATACTTACTGGTTATTGAGGGTAATATCACTCATACGCAATGTAGTCAGACTGAACATTAACAGAAACAGTCCCGCATTTTTATACACTCCACGAGAGTATTATGGCTTTGTGCATTTGTTTGTAACACCCAAAAGGAAGCGGGATAGACCTATTGTTAAGTGTACCGATCGACTTAGAATCACTTTCTGAGTCGATTTAGCAATGTCCGTCTGTCCGTCTGTCCGTCTGTCTGTCCATCTATTGTTGTAATCAAACTGCAGGTCGCAATTATAGTCCGATCTTAACAAAAATTGGCACAAGTAAGTATTGTGAATCAAGGACGAACGCTATTTAATTTGAGGCAAATCGGTTCAGATTTAGATATAGCCCCCATACAAATGTCGCTCCCGATTTGACATTTTCCGCTCTAGAAACCACATATTGTACCCGATGTTCTTTAAATTTGGCACAACATCTTATAATCCAAGTAGAAACACCTATGCAAAAATTGGATAAGATCGGTTCAGATTTAGATATAGCCCCCATACAAATGTCGCTCCCGATTTGACATTTTCCGCTCTAGAAACGACATATTGTACCCGATTTTGTTTAAATTTGACTCAACATCTTACAATCCAACTAGAAACACCTATGCAGAAATTCGGCAATATCGGTTCAGATTTATATATAGCCCCCATACAAATGTCGCTCCCGATTTGACTTTTTCCGCTCTAGAAACCATATATTATACTCGATTTTCTTTAAATTTGGCACAACATCTTATAAACCAACAAGAAACACATATGGAGAAATTATGTAAGATCGGTTCAGATTTAGATATAACCCCCATACAAATGTCGCTCCCGATTTGACGTTTTCCGCTGTAGAAACTACATATTGTACCCGATTTACTTTAAATTTGGCACAACATCTTATAATCCAACTAGAAACACCTCTGCAAAAAGTGGGTAAGATCGGTTCAGATTTAGATATAGCCCCCATACAAATGTCGCTCCCGATTCGACATTTTCCGCTCTAGAAACCACATATTGTATCCGATTTTCTTTAAATTTGGCACAACATCTTATAATCCAACTAGAAACACCTCTGCAAAAAGTGGGTAAGATCGGTTCAGATTTAGATATAGCCCCCATACAAATGTCGCTCCCGATTCGACATTTTCCGCTCTAGAAACCACATATTGTATCCGATTTTTCTTTAAATTCGGCACAAAATCTTATGATCCAACTAGAAAAACCTATTCAAAAATTGGGTAAGATCGGTTCAGATTTAGATATAGCCCCCATACAAATGTCGCTCCCGATTCGACATTTTCCGCTCTAGAAACCACATATTGTATCCGATTTTCTTTAAATTCGTCACAAAATCTTATGATCCAACTAGAAACACCTATTCAAAAATTGGGTAAGATCGGTTCAGATTTAGATATAGTCCTCCATACAAATGTCGCTCCCGATTTGACATTTTCCGCTGTAGAAACTACATATTGTACAAGATTTTTCTTTTAAATTTGGCACAACATCTTATAATCCAACTAGAAACACCTGTGCAAAAATTGGGTAAGATCGGTTCAGATTTAGATATAGCCCCCATACAAATGTCGCTCCCGATTCGACATTTTCCGCTCTAGAAACCACATATTGTATCCGATTTTCTTTAAATTCGTCACAAAATCTTATGATCCAACTAGAAACACCTATTCAAAAATTGGGTAAGATCGGTTCAGATTTAGATATAGCCCCCAAACAAATGTAGCTCCCGATTTGACTTTAGCCGCTTTAGAAACCACATATTGTACTCGATTTTCTTTAAATTTGGCACAACAGCTTATAATTCAAGTAAATAACCTATGGTGAAAGTGGCTATGATCGGTTCAGATTTAGATATAGCTCAAATACAAATGTTGCTCCCGATTTTGGCCAAACTATACATATTATATTTCACCTATTTCGATCCAGATTTCAATATACCCCATACAAATGTCCTTTCCGATTTAAAATTTTTTTTGTCAAACACACACATTTACAGGATGTAAAAATCCTGCCCGTTTTCACATTTTCACCGAATTAAATTGTATTCGGATAGAAAGTGGAGTGTATCATAGAGTCGGCCCCGCCCGACTTTAGCCTTTTCCTTACTTGTTTTTTCATAAATTTATTTATATCTGCGAAACTGTTTAAAATATCGAGAAAGAGCATAGGAATAGATTAAGGGAATTATAATTCTTAATTTTTTCAACATTTATTTTCGCCTAAATCGGGACAGCCGTTCTCGAGTTATGACAAACAAAAGACCATAAGATAACAAAAGTGGGTGGGGGAGCGCGCCAGGGCGTCCCGCGAAAACGGGTACCTCAGGAAAAAAATCCTTTAGGCAATCGTCATCATTTTGGATACACTAACGAACCGTCATAGTGGTGCTTGAATTGCAGAGATTAAACTGCAATTTGTCGTACTGTGTAATTGAACCATATCAAAATGATCATAATGAAAAGAAATGACAATAATTTCCAAAAAATTTGTGTTTTTATTCAAAATCAATATCGGCCCCTTAAAATTTAACCACCCTTATTTGTACACATTATACGTGCTGGGTCTCACCTTTTGATTTTTTCTTATGACCTTTATAATTTTATGTGATGTAAATAAATATATATAAATAAATATTTATATCGTCCCCACCTAAGGTTCATATATTATTTAGCTATCACTATATTTACAATATCCTTAGATTCGGCTTAGCATAAAAAAACGAGAGAGAGAGAATGAAACCGACGACACCAACACAACAAATATATTATAAGTACACATGAATGAATAAAATCCAGCCCCACGAAAGAAGCAAAAAAACACAGATAAAAAAGCAACAATATGAGCATTTGACAGCAGCAGCAATTAACAATAAAGTGACAATGATAGAAAAACAACCACAACAGCCATAATCGTACAGGAACATAAAAATAAACGAAATAATGCCTAACCTCAGCGACATTTCGATGGCAGTCAACGGCTGGATGTAGAAGATGTATTGGTTAAAATAACCATAGTTTACATTTTTACAATATAATCTCGGAAAATATAAATATTTTGTATATATGTATATATTTATTTTTTTATCGGAGTTACATATTTTTGTTTGAAAAAAATGGACTATATCTGAAGACAGAAAATAAATATCAAACACATATAGGCCAGTTCTTTGATATAGCTCCTATAACTATTTCGAAAACCGTAAACATTTAATTTTTATTATATGAAACTATTCAAGTTTATTTTAAAAGCTTGTGAATGTTACCAGACTCTGAGCAAATCTATTATACCGGCAGAACTTGTTAGCTACACGTTTACCAAAAATATATATAAAATCCAAAAACAGTGGCATGGAAATATCAACAAACAGCAAAAATTATGCAAATTAATATGGGTTACTATTCAAAATGACACCAACAATAACAATGACAACAATCACAACAACAACACAATAATAATAATACTCATTTTGGCTTTTGGAGAGGGGAATGAATGTATATTATACAGATAAAAACAATAACAAAACGTCAAATGAAAACATTTTCTAAATATTATATTTACATTATGCGAAGAGGGTTTACAGGTTAAATAAAAATTATGATTTCCAAAAATAACCAAAATCCCAGAAGAAATCCCGAAAATATTTTTTCAACTAAAAACAGAATGTATGAATATGAAATAATTACACTATGTAACAAAAAATAAAAAAAATTCTCAGTCCTTGGGATGTAATTGTTATTTCCTAGTTTGTTATGTCTTAAAAGTATGGAAACCACCTAATATTCCTCTGAAACTTTGCTTTTGTGACCAGGAGAATGTGATTCATTAAAATATGCTAAAATTATGTGAAAAAACGTGTTTGAGTCTTTCACTACAGAGAAAATCATACAGAACAGCACATATAAATCAAAACAAGATTTTATTAAAACTTCAGAAAACCAAAAACATAAAAGTAAATCAGAAGCGGGTGGTTTTTCGACATTTGCGTTTATACAGCGAGTCACTTTCTCTAATCAATCCCCAAATGTAATCTCCATCATGTTCTCATTGTATTGTCCTTGGTATCGCCGCTCAAATTCCATTATATCCTGATGGAAGCGCTCGCCTTGCTCCTCTGAATATGCTCCCATGTTTCTCCTTGAATTTGTCAAGATGTGCATCCAGAATATGGAGTTTGAGAGACATCCTGCAGCCCATTTTGCCGTAGTTCTCCACCAGACTTTCGACTTTGTGATTGCCTAGTAATCCCTGTACCACTGACATAAAACTCATCCAAGCAGCTTTCTCAACACGAGTGAGCTTCTTGGGGAATTCCTCACACTCGAAGATTTTCTTTATTTGTGGTCCAACGAAGATACCGGCTGTAACTTTCGCCTCAGAGAGCTTAGGGAACAAGTCTTGTAGGTACTTGAACGCTGAATAATTTTTTGTCGAGAGCTTTGCCGAATTGCTTTATAAGACCAGTTTGATGTGGAGTGGTGGCATTAGTACCTTCTGGGGGTCCACCAAGGGCTCCCACTTGACGTTGTTTCCTCCCCACTGTGAATTCAGTTCGTTGTGGCCATTCACGCTTACTGCAGTGTGCACTGTCGTTCCTGCTGTCCCACAGGCAAAGAAAGCAAGGAAACTTGGTGTAAACCGCCCTGCAGGCTCATTAAGAATGTCACTATTTTCAAATCTCCGATCACTTCCCAGCCATATTGCTCATACTTCAATGCGTTCAGCACTTTCTTGAACATTGTC